>CAVMBJ020000012.1:135367-168868 GCA_963675895.2 Styela plicata
GTCACCTGGCGCCTTGTGTGTAGCTAATACGACAATATGGCTTCTTATAAAACTACATCAAAGAGGCATAAAAAGGCCATTTGCGATTGTTTACGTCGGCGATATGAAGGGGCTTGGTGCCTTCTCAGTACGCTAGTGGTGCACCTGTTTTTTGTGATGTTTTAGAGTCTGTAGGCTGTAGTAAACTGTACCAGTCTGGGCTGGACTTTAGATTGGGTTGTTTGTGCTTTTTGATGCTTGGCTGATCAGATGGAAATTTTTTGGACAAATTTTGCCGCATCGGTTGTTCATAATTTGATAGCTAGGATAGCACTTTCTTCCTGAAAATAAAGTAAAGCCGGTAATATATGCAATAACCAATGATGAATGATAACAGAATTGCATACAACGGGATGGCAGCCCGCAATGGAATTGAACAATGATAATTGTGCCTCCAGTGATATATGTACCCAGCGGAATTGTATTGGTAAAAATTACACCCCGGGAATCGAACAGAGTAGAATTGTCCCACTTCAATTGCCCCCTTTAGAATTTCATCAAGTGGAATTGCACCCAGTTGAATGTATACATACAGTGCAGTTGCGCCCAATTAAAAAACTCTTCTGCCGCGTGCAAATACATCGAGTAGATAACTCTACGGAATACGATTCTATCAAGTGTAACCAGTTGCACCGAGAGCAATTCTATTGCGTACGGCAGTGTATTTCCACGGGATGCGATTGCTTGATACCATTCTACTTGAGGTACTTTACTGCACGCGATTCCAATGCCCAATTCACCCAAAATAGCGAATTATAATTTATTGGGCACGATAGCAATGGAACCGAAAATATAAAAATAACAGGATTTTCACGCACTAATGACTAGTTTCGAAGATTTTCCGACCTTTGCCATTATTTCACTTTTTTAAACGCCAATTGTGATGGGTGAGAACTATCGTTGGATGTGGACAAAAAAATATTGGATTTCTGGATGCGTTCCGAGCTGGACAAGCACCAAGTAATCGATTTACCCAGCCAACCAATCTTCCTCAACTTAAACTATACCTATCCCTAACCCACTTCGATATTTCAGCGCTTGAAATTTTCGATTATTAATCAAATTGCGCTCACACACCGGAATCCTATTGGCGAAACCTGAGTTGTTTGGCCGTAGACGTAGCCAGATTTTTTCGATCAAATCGATCGATTAAATGTATCACGAAAGAACAGAATTTATCTGAGATGATTCGAAATTTAATTGTTTCAAATATTAAAAACATAAACTAACAAGATTAAACAATGTTTTTGTCCGGTAAATGCCTAATGTTTATAGTTCTAAATTGGTAATTATTTTGAGCGCATTTGGTATTTTGAAAAGCCATAATAGCAAACAAAATGTATCAACAACTCTGGATTCAAATCTTATGTAAATTTCGACTACACATGCCAACCGCCATAAATTAACATGACATTTTGAGATGATGTGGTTTAAAAATAAACAGATCCATCGAGTAAATGTGATTTCCTTTATGCTATAGTTTTAGAAGTTCTGGAATACTATGAACCGGCAAATAAGTAGTGAAAAAATAAACTGCGACTTGTAAAAGGTCAAGCTTCACCGGGACGTGATTTCAAGTTCAGATAATCATAGACAAAGGAGTCGATGAAAAACATGTATTGCTTCCTACTTTTTGTACTTAGATCTTTGTTTTACCAGATATAATCATTTAATAAAGTGAACTACTGGTCTGTCGGAATCCACATTCATTTACGCAATAGTCACGTGGTTTTGTTGGAGTTCAAAAGAGAAGCGTTCTTGACATACGGATTTGTGCTATTAATTGAAAGTATTGCAAATAAATGACGATTTAAAGATCGTTGTGAAAAGTTTGGGTGGTTTTTTTTTTCATCGTTTTTTTTCGAACCACGTTCAATATTTTTTTAAAACTCAATATCGTGTCGGTTCCGTACATGTAAACCGCACATAATAATTCCATGAATCGACCCAAAAGCATTGTGAGCGTATTTACTTTGAGACTGATTTTGGAAGCAGTCCCAGTAATAAGAGGATCTAAAAATCATAGGTCAAAATGTCTGAACAAATGAAAATCTAGTTTTCACATTTTTTAATCTAGGCTTTCATGTCTCTCAGATTCCAGATTCTTAGATTTTCCATCAAAATTCAATGCAAAAAGAATGGGATAAGCCTTTTTGCTGAAGCCAAGCTATCGGGAAATGTGATTTATATCTTTGATGACATTCAAAAACTCGATGGGGGTAAGAATAATGTCGCCTCAGATTCTTTATTTACATGTTCTTTTCTTAGCATACATCGGCTCAAAACTTGTCAGCTTAAGGCGTCTATTTTTGACAGTATTATTATCAGTGGAGCTCCTGGCCTGACCGTTTGGTCGAAGGAAACATCATGGCAATGTCAATGGTACTCTTTGGGTTTCTGTGTGAATTACAGAGCTTTCAAATTCTTGGTGTGGTCCGTCCAACGTGTATGATTCCATATATTAATTTGGGATAAGATAGAATATCGTTTTTATCCGCTGCCCGAGGGGCTGAGGAAAGCCCGAGAATACAGCTCAACCATATGGCGAACCCATCTAATCGTGCAGATACCAGTTTTTCCAATCGGGGTGGAAGGTTAGTGGAGGAAGCCGAAAGCAGCGTTTCACGGGACAACCATTGAAATGCCGAAGGGAATGAACGGGAACATACGAGAAAAAATACTAAAAAGCGGGAAATCACAGAAACTACGGGAAAATGTCGAATACTAAGAAAGAAGCGGTGAGACATTGCGTGACGAAAGGTGAATCACACTTAAAATGCGGGAAATGACCGGGAGATACCTCTAAAAAGGCGGGAAATATTTTTAAATGTGGTGGATGGAACGAGACATTATACAAAAAATGCGAAAGTGAAAAAGGGAATAGATGCAACTATAATGCGGGGAATTAACGGGGAACACGACTAAAATGCAGGAAAGAACGTGAAGAAACCCCAAAATGCGGGAATTACAGGAAATACTTTTAAAATGTTGGATAACAGGGAATTATACAAAAATATGAACGGCAGCAGGTATAAATGCACTAAAATGCGAGAGATGAAGGGAAACAACACTAAAATGTGGGAATGACGGAAAATACACTAAAATGCGGGGACAGCGGGATAATACTTTAGAATATGAGGATGAAATAGAATATATACAAAAATGCTCAACGGGGACAGGGATGAATGCACTGTATATACGAGGAATTACGGAAAACACACTAACATTCAGGAATGACGGGAACAACACTAAAAAGCGGGAATTACAGGGACACACTAAAATGCTGAAATAACGACAAAACACACTAAAATAACTGGAAAGACGAATATACCATAAGATTGCTGGATGGAGAAATAACGAGTGGATCTCCGGTTTCTTTGCACGTTTTTTATTTTACGCATTTAGTTTTTCAACACCAAGTAATCGCGAGTTTCTTTATCAGCGAGACCTATGAGATGAGCATTGAAATAGCTTTCGAGAGGATCTAAACTGGGTACGAAACCGGGCATATTATTTTCAAAATTTAAAGCCCAAGCACAAAAAATTTTTTTGATGGCACAAACAAAAACTAGGAAAATTTGAATGAGGTAAATTAAACCATATTTTCCAATCGCCATTAAAAGTACCACTTTTCTTTTTACAAAATGGAAATCATTGAAACCGGAATTATTATACCTATTTGCATTAAAAAGGACAGATGGCAACGAAAAAAAAATATTTTTATTTTTTTAATTATTATTTAGATATCCTAATGAGAATTTTTTTTTCAAAACAAAAACAGAATTTCCCATAAATGTACAAAAAAAAATTTTTGATAACGAAAAGGTCACCCATATTAGGTATTTTTTTTAAACAACAAAACAGCAATTCAAACTTTGTTCGCATCAATACCGGAGAGTAAATTCTGAAAAAATCAAGTAATAAGTATTTCCAATATTCCAACTTTTCCGCTAATCATATTGCAAAACATTGAACAGTTATTGCAAAAATGATGGGCTCATTTTTCCATACATATTTTTTTTCCATTATAGTAGGAAAATCAATTTATCGACTTCTTTTATACCTGAACACACTCGGGCTAATCAACTAATGAATTTTAAATACCATATAATAAAAAATTGGAGTTTTATATAATAATTGGCAATATACCTTTTTGGAAGTGCTAAGTCATGGCAAAGGCTATTTAATGTAAAAGTAAATAACATTGAACCGTCGATCTTGGAATGTGCCATTCTTAAAATAATATATTAAAAATGGTATACAGGTGAGCTCACTCGTTCCTGTTCGCATTTTAGTATAGTTTCTCGCGAGGCCGATGTGGTAAGAAGTGTTAGAATGGTTCTAACAAGTCAGCCGGCGAGGTGGGGCAGATACCTACCAATTCACACCTTTTACACTAGTGGCTCAGTTTCGTTGGAGATGTTTTTCCGCCTGAGTGTGCATTTTGCTGGTAAGACATCATTTAGTAGCATTTAGTGAGTAGGGTTTTCCCATTAATTTGCGGAATTTGCGGTGGTGCATTTAACCCTGTCACCCATTCGCATTTTTGTATATTTCCCTTTCATCCCCACATTATTAGATATTATTTTGCATTATAGGTGTATCTCCCGCCAATCTATCACATTTCAGTGTGTTTCCCGTTCAGACCAGGTCGGGAATTCTTTCTCTGTTCCCCTTTGCATTTTTATGTAATTCCCCCTCATCCTCAACATTTTAAATTATATCCCACATTTAGGTGATCTCTCGTCATTTCCGCATGTTAGCCTGTTTTTCCCATGATTTATTTCCGCATTTTAGTGTGTTCCCGACATTTTTTGCATTAGAGTACATTTATCCCTGTTTTCCGTTCGCATTTTTGTAATAGTCCCCCCCTTTCCATATTTTGAAGTATTTCTTATAATTCCCACATTTTAAGTGTGTTTTCCGTTTGGATTTTTGTATTCCACACAATTTAAGAATATTTTCCGCATTTTAGGGTATCTATCGTTATTCCAATTTTGAGTGTTGCCCGCGTTTACGTTCGTAGCACCGGGGAGGCGTCCAACAGACTCCCCCCCTCCCCTACATAATAAATCATCACCCCCCACGGGAATTCACACAACAACAATTCGAATTTGCGTGATACGATCGAGTGATGCTACTCACAGAGACGCTTACCTGTTGAGTTACTGGGCACCATCAAGTCTTCACATCCAACATCATGTCTTTTGACACATAGAAAAACACTTTTGCAACAGTGCATGTATATGCATATCGCATTCATTTTGAATTAGTTCAATACCTACAATTTTTGCCTGCATAGGGAACCACATTGACGCCAATTCCGTCAACTTTTTTATGCTATATTGGCCGTGGCACATCAATGTTTTCCGTCTTCTGAAGTAGGATCTAGCATTCTTTTTCTTCTTCGTCATCATCATTATTTTTCCAATTATCCTCCATTTGGTCAATATAAACAAAAAAAAATAAACATATACATGCATAATGAGAAAAATGTTTAGCGAAAATTTTCTCCCCAATCAAAACAGGTGCCTGTACGCGAGTCCGTGGTTTGCCATATAGTTAAGCCAACATTCTCCGGCTTCGTCACCCGAATCATAGCGAAAAAAACCATATTAATATAAGCATATATTTTATGTACACTTTGGCTTGATAGGCATCGTCCCCGTTTTTAACGAGATCTCATTTTTTTTTAATAATGTGGCACTTTGGGGCAAAATTTCGTCGCCCGCTCTGTACCTAGGAACACTAGCTTGATATAGCATGGATACTTTATTTTGATAACTTTCCGCACTCTATCAACAACTAAATGCAGATGAAAAAAAATTAAATATGACGCGAAAATGAATGAAAAAAGCTTGCGGAAAAGTGTTGGCAAAAAAGGCGCTACATGATAAGTTGCGTCACCATGCGGAAACCACGGGGCGAAAAAAGTGCTTGTTCTGAGTATCTAAACGACATTTAGAAGGCGGGGCTAACGCACTTCGAGGTATTTGGCTTTAAGTTGCAGAGTGTGAAGGTGTTCGAATATATCGATAGGCGTGGAATACCGCTTCTAGGTTGTTCCTTGAACTAGGTTCTAGTTCAATCGGTGCCTACTGAATTTTTTGGCAAGCTTTCTTAGTCTGATAGAATCTAGTTCAAAAGTCCTTGTGCCGTTAAGACAACTTTTCTGTTTAGAGCATATACAGAATAATAGCCACCAAGGTTACTTATAGCGACCAAGGTTACCAGCCCACAATTTCTCAGCCCACAATTCCAGCCGGTGGTGGTCCACGAGTTAATCCTAACCATAAAATGCTTGTGAGTGTGCATATTTTCTGATACAGCATACTATACAAAGTTCAATAAATAATATAATGAAAGAAAAAAAACCCAATACTATCGGCAATTCAAGCCGGAATGCCCCCCAAAGTGTGGGGCTGGCGTAGCCGAATTGTTGGGCTGGCGTACCCGTAATTGTGGCTGGCGTAAGCCGAATTGTGGGGCTGGCGTAGCCGAATTGTGGGCTGGCGTAACCATCACTCATAACGTTAAATTTTTTGCGAGTCTAATGATACTCCTAAATACATTCCTGACTCATAAAACAAGCTGAACCTACATAGATTGCAGGCAAAAATACATTATTACACTCAAAGTTCTGACACTGAATCTCCTCTTTCAAATTGTGGGCTGGAAGCCATCGAAGAGTGAAAATATGATCCAGATAATAGCGTACAAAATTTTTTTAAACGTGAGTAGCACACAAATTGAACGAAAAAATATCGAAACTACAATTTTTCTATCCAATATTTTTGCATATTTACATAATACATTTTAAACAACACACTCAAAAGAAAAATCTTGGAATTGAGCAAAAACATAAATATGTGTCTGCAAATAAAATTTGAATATACATGGTCCGAGCATGGGGATAAACCTCCAAAACACAGCGCGAGAGCCGATACAAAACCCCCCCCAATACCCCCCCCCCCCCCCCCCCCCCCCCCACCCACCCCCCCGGGGCGAAATTTTGAAGCTAAATTTCGAAATTATTTGTTTCGCAATAAATAATCAGTCAAACAAAATTTTTTTGCTTCGATCTCTAACGAGAGATTGTTATCACGATTGAATACGAAAATTATGGTCATTTAGAGACCAACCAGTGATATTTGTGTGTAAAAATACCCCCGAAAACCCATATTTTGTGGTCATCTGGACCGAGAATTCAAAGCAAATTTTCGGTTTTGAAAAACATTTCCACGTATTTCTTTTATAATTTTTTTGAAAATCTACATGGAAATTGCTTTTCCATAAATATAAAATATTATAATGCCTGAATAGGGGGAAAGATATGAAAAATAAAACGCAAAAAAACCGGAAAATCGTATTTTGTGGTCATCTTGGACCGAAAATTCAAATTAAATTTTTGGTTTTGAAAAATTGTTTCCCACGAACTTCCTAATAATTTTTGAAAACTACACTATGAAATCACTTTCCATAAATATAAATATTAATAATGCCTGAATAGGGGGAAAGATATGAAAAATAAAACGCAAAATAAACCGGAAAAATCGTATTTTTGTGGTCATCTGGACCGAAAATTTTCCAAGCAAATTTTTGGTTTTTGAAAAATTATTTCCCACGGTATTTCCTTAAAATTTATAAAAAAACTACATAGAAATACCTTTCCATAAATATAAATATTATAATGCCTGAAATAGGGGGAAATGATAATGAAAATAAAACGCAAAATAAACCGGAAAATCGTATTTTGTGAGTCATCTGGACCAAAAAATTCAAATCAAATTTTTGGTTTTGAAAAATCCTTTCCACGTACTTCTTTATGATATTTGAAAACTACATAAAAAATACCTTCCATAAAATATAAATATTAATAATGCCTGAATAGGGGAAAGATATGCAAAATAGGGCCCAAAAGAAGACCCGAAAACGTACCCGTTTTGTGGGTCATATTGACCGAAAATTCGCATTTTGTGGTCATTCGATTCGACCGAAAATTCAAAGCAATTTCAGTTTGAAAAATTATTTCCCACGTATTTCCTTATGATTTTAGAAAACTACATGGAAATAACTTTACTATAAATATAAAAAATTATATTTGCCTGAATAGGGGGTAAAGAGAGTATGAAAAATAAAACGCAAAATAAACCGGAAAATCGTAAATTTGTGGTCATCTGGACCGAAAATTCCAAGCAAATTATTGGTTTTGAAAAATTATTTTTCTTCCACGTATTTCTTATAATTTTATAAAAACTACATAGAAATACCTTTCCATAAAATATAAATTTTATAATGCCTGAATAGGGGGAAAGATAAGCAAAAATAAAAACGCAAAATTAAACCGGAAAATCGTATTTTGGTCGTCCATCTGGACAAAAAATTCAAATCAAATTTTTGGTTTTGAAAAATCCTGTTCCCACGTACTTCCTTATGATTTTGAAAACTACATAAAAATAACATTTCCATAAATATAAATAATATAATGCCTGAATAGGGGGAAAGATATGCAAAATAGGGCCCAAAAGAAAGACCCGAAAAAACCATATTTTTGTGGTCATATTGGACCGAAAATCGCATTTTGTGGTCACATTCGAACCGAAAATTCAAAGCAATTTCAGTTTTGAAAAATTATTTCCCACGTCATTTCCTTATGATTTTTGAAAACACACAGGTGGAAATACTTTTCCATAAATATAAAAATTATAATTGCCTGAATAGGGGGAAAGATTATGAAAAATATAAAACGGGGGGCGCGAACAGTAATAAACCGGAAAATCGTATTTTTTGTGGTCATCTGGACCGAAAATTCAAATTAAATATTTTTGATTTTGGAAAAATTGTTTCCCACTTACTTCCTTTATAATTTTGAAAACTACATAGAAATACTTTCCATAATATATCAAATATTATAATGCCTGAATAGGGGGAAAGATATGAAAAAATAAAACGCAAAATAAACCGGAAAATCGTATTTTGTGGTCATCTGGACCGAAAAATTCAAATCAAATTTTTTTGGTTTTGAAAAAATTATTTTCCCACGTATTTCCTTATGATTTTTTTGAAAACTACAATGGAAAAACTTTTCCATAAATATAAAAAATTATATTGCCTGAATAGGGGGAAAGATATGAAAAATAACAAACGCAAAATTAACTCGAAAATCGTATTTTTGTGGTCATCTGGACCGAAAATCAAATTAAATTTTTGGTTTTGAAAAATTGTTTCCCACGTACTTCCTTATGATTTTTTGAAAACTACACAGAAATACCTTTCCAATAAATATAAATATTATAATGCCTGAATAGGGGGAAAGATATGCAAAATAGGGCCCAAAAGAGACCCGAAAACCGAATTTTGTGGTCATATTGACCGAAAATCGCATTTTGTGGTCATATCGAAACCGAAAATTCAAAGCAATTTCAGTTTTTGAAAAATTATTTCCCACGTATTTCCTTATGATTTTTGAAACACTACATGGAAATACTTTTCCATAAATATAAATATTATAATGCTCTGAATAGGGGGAAAGATATGAAAAATAAAAAAACGCAAAATAAACCGGAAAATCGTATTTTGGTCGTCATCTGGACCAAAAATTCAAATCAAATTTTTGGTTTTGAAAAATTATTTCCCACTATTTCCTTATAATATTATAAAAACTACATAAGAAATACCATTTCCATAAATATAAAAATTTATATTGCCTGAATAGGGGGAAAGATTATGAAAAATAAAACGCAAAATAAACCTGAAAATCGGTAATTTTGTGTCATACTGAACCGAAAATCAAATTAAATTTTGGTTTTAAAAAGTCATTTCCCACGTACTTCCTTATGATTTTTTGAAAACTACATAAGAAATACCTTTCCATAAATAATAAAAATATTATAATGCCTGAATGGGGGAAAGATATGCAAAATAGGGCCCAAAAGAGACCCGAAAACCGTATTTAGTGAGTCATTATTTGACCGAAAATCGCATTTTGTGGTCATTATCGAACCGAAAAATTCAAAGCAATTTCAGTTTTGAAAAATTATTTCCCACGTATTACCTATATGATTTTTGAAAACTACATGGAATACTTTACTAATAAAACTATAAAAATTATATTGCCTCATCTCTCTCTAATAGGGGGAAAGATATGAAAAATATAAAAGACGCAAAATAAACCCGGAAAATCGTATTTTGTGGTCATCTGGACCAGAAAAGTCCAAGCGAAATTTTTGGTTTTCGAAAATTATTTCCCCACGTATTTCCTTATAATTTATAAAAACTACATAGAAATACCTTTCCCTAAATATAAAAAATTTTATTTATTTGCCTGAATAGGGGGAAAGATATAAAAAAAAAACGCAAAATAAACTGGAAAATCGTATTTTGTGGTCATCTGGACCGAAAATTCAAATTAAATTTTTGGTTTTGAAAAGTCATTTCCCCCGCGTACTTTCCTTATGATTTTTGAAAACTACATGCCGCGCGCGAGAAAGAATACCTTTCCATAAATATAAATATATATAATGCCAGATTAGTAGGGGAAAGATATGCAAAAATAGGGCCCAAAAAAGACCCTAAAACCGTAATTTTTGTGGTCGTATTGACCGAAAATCCCGCATTTGTGGTCATTCGAACCGAATATTCAAAGCAATTTCAGTTTTGAAAAAAATTATTCCCACGTATTTCCTTATGATTTTTTGAAAACTATACATGGAAATACTTTTTTCCATAAAATATAAAAATTTTTTATTGCCCTGAATAGGGGGAAAGAATAAGAAGAAATAAAACGCAAAATAAGACCGGAAAAATCGTATTTTGTGGTCATCTGGACCCAAAAATTCAAAATCAAATTTTTGGTTTTTTGAAAAAGTATTTCCCACGTATTTCCTTATAATTTATAAAAAACTTACATGGAAAAAAATACCTTTTCCATAAATATAAATATTATATCGCCTGAATAGGGGAAAGAATATGCAAAATAGGTTCGGAAAATAGGCCCGAAAATTCGAATTTTGTGGTCATCTGGACCGAAAATCGCATTTTTGGTGTTCCGTTCCCCGCAGTAGTCTCAAAAATACGCCACTGTTTGAAATTTTGTAAAGAAGCTCTTGGATCACATAAGATTACCAAAAAGTAGCTCTCTAAAGACAGTTTATGCCCCCGGCAAGCTATTTCTTTTCTTGGTATAAAAACTGTAATGCTTGTGTGTAGAGAAAAATTACTGTACAAAAGGCCTACTACTCCTACCCAGTAAAGCACCTTTGCATTTCCAATTGAAAAAAAAATATATGTCACTTTCCCCACTGTGCCCACCGTGTTTCCATCGTACCTTAAGATCCCTACAGAAGGGCCTTCCCGCCGGCGGCACAGTGGGTCACGCAAGTAGTAATACTTAGTTCATCTCTCGTCATCCAGCCATTAACAAACGAAGCCCAAAAAGTATTGAACATTCAATCAATACAATAAAACTCGACTTTGAAAATAGAGACGGGAAATTGGAACACACCAAACACCATACCGTGATCGCGAATAAATAAAACTCTCCCCGTTGGGAAGTATGACAAGTTAAAGCGCCTGCCTTTAAGCGGTGCTGCGTTCTTCCACACATCAACACAAGAAAAAAAAAATGAGAACACACACATAAAAATAATGTTCACCCGAAACATATAATTTTTTTCCTGAAAGGAGAAAAACATATAGGAAAATATATCACTAGATTTGATTTCGCTAATGACCGTTAAAATTTCACATTACTTTCTGAATAATCATGTTAATGAATCCGGAGCATCAAACCTGACTCCTCACCATCAACAATGCGCAATTTTGAACGCGTGCTCTGGAGAGATATAAAATACCTTCGCGTACATTATCTGTACGATCCATTTGCATCTATCTACCTCGGTGTTTTTCGGTGCCAGTGACTCAATACGAACGTGCTCTTACACGTCCACTTGCTTCATTGCCAAAAGACAACTCAAAGCATAACTTCAAAACCAATCCCAAAAAACAGGTAATCTAAGCCATAAGTATTCCATAATCTGTTTTATGAGTTTTAGGTATAAACGATGAAGGGATTTCGAACTCGTCCAATCACGTACCTGAGAGGGTTTCTTCTGGGAAACAGACGGCATATCTGAAGGCGGAACTTGACGGAAGGCCCTCGACTGCTGCTTCTGTCAGACAGGCAATTCCCAGGAATCTTGTGCTTCCTGCGGGTAAGTGGAATTCATGAATGATTATTTTAAAAATGAGATCAAGGTGGTAATATGGGTACCTAAACCGCTAGGATTTTTGATTTTGGTAATGATAAGATAGCCTCGGAAGGATCATCAAAAAAAAAAATCAAAATAAAAAAACTAAGCTATAGGCTTAGGCGAAGTTAAGGTGCACCCACTGTGCACAGTGAAAAAAAGTGAGCAGTTTTCTTTCATTTGGCAATGCAGAGGCTCTTTCCTTAGTAAGAATTCTTGTAATTTATTTGGTCTTTGTCTTATTCATTTTCTTTGTCATTCATATATCACTTCGATTTCTTGCAGTAAGTTACCGTGACCAGTTTGAAAATTTTTTACGTTTTCTCTAAACGAAAGCATTACAGTTTAGTATACCAAAAATTCGATCGCCCGATGCAGAAGCTATTCGTAGAGCCTAAATTTTTTGTGAAGTTAGGTGTCATCGCAACAGTTTTTTTTCAAAAAGAAGCGTTATTATCCGAGGATACCTGTCGAAAACAGTTATAATTATAAAATTTCGGTGGGCACATTAAAGAACACATACTGCGCCAAAAAATATAATACTTTAATTATGATTTTAAGTTAACTCACAACAAACATGGAATTGTGTACGTATTGGCTCTTGGTTTTGACAAGTTTAAATGTTATTTTTTTTTTTTAATTTCATTTGAAGAGTTTTGAAACTGGTTTGCGCTTCTGTTTTCATTCTGCTCATATTTCAGTTGTGCACAGTGATATATGTGGGCCACATCTGTGTCTACTCTTTACCAACAAAGATTGGCCAATGCATCGTTTCCCATTTTGCCCAGATTAGCTTGAAACCATAACCTGCTTTCAAAAGTGATAGGATAGAAATTCCACTGTTTACTATGTGGGAGAGGAAAGCCGGGTGGATCAAGTGTTTAGAGTGCGAAACATACTGCTTCTACACTAATTTTTCTAGTGCAGCATTGGTATCATGCTCGTTCGCCCGTTGGAGTAGCCGTTAACTGTGCTACGAGGTGTCCAGCAATGCTCTCGCGTGTATTCATCCCAAAAAAATATGATTATATTGCAGACATCCGTGCTGTTACCTAATAGATGACCTTGCTTCTAAATAGTAAAAAACTTATTACTCTTTGGTGTATACCGCCGCGGCGAAGCCAGAATTTGTCATGATAAGATCTTCGAAATACGTGTTTCAATGACTTCGTTAGAGTGATATTAATTTTAAATTTATAAAATGAATTGTGTAGCTCTATTTGTGTTACAGGTAGTGGCGTTCCCTCTCTTTCGTGCCCTTCGTCCCATTCGCATTTTCTGCCATCTGGGGTGCTTCCGGGTGGGCAGATTTCGCATGGTGCATTGGAATTGAGGAAAACCACGCCTTTCCCAAGGGTCGATTACCTCGTAATTGCTCTTGGGGACGAACGACAAAATCCGCCAACTACCGTGAAGAAGTGAGAAGATTTTCCCCTTCTCACCTCCAGAGGTGCATCGATCTACTCTGCTCAAAGAGTGTAAGAACGTTTCTCTATCTGGTATCCAAGTTAATAACTAATCTTTTATAACCAAAAGTATTTTGATAGTATTTTGTTATGTATTTAGAAAATCCCTTACCTTTTTTCTGAATGTCGCAGAAAACGACAGAAAGGAGGCAAAGAACTGGTAGATGGTATTATAATCGCACAGGGCAGACTACCTCATCTCTCACTGCATTTTACCTTGACGGTTCGTTCCGGTTCTGGCGATGTTTTTCTGCCTAGAGTGCAGTGGTACTACATATTTTATAGTAGCTCTTTTTTTTTAAGTGGGCCTCTGAGACTTAGGCAATTGGTGTGAACTTTATATAACGGCTTTAACGCCTAAAACACTCAACAAGCACTTTGCGCTATCCCAATATTATTATTATGTAGGATGGCTTTCAAAAATACGGAAAACAATATTGATTGTCAAACACATATGGGTAATAGATTTATTCCACTCCTCAATCTTGGTTCGATCCAGCTCACTCAACAAGTGTTTTAACATTTTCACTCTCCAAAAAGAATTTCCTAACATTGATCTATTCACTTAAATCACAATTGAATTGTATCGTGAATCAAACCACCCACAATGTACGGCGTTTTTTTACTAGTAAAATCTTTTTCTTTTTGTTATTTTAGATTTTGTTGGCGAAGATTTTGGCCCCAGGCTGGACGTCACAACTCTCGTCCATAGAGCCAAATTCTTTCCTCTCGAGGATAGCATCTGCCTGAATCTCTGCCTCTTCCTGGATTTGGATGTCGGCAGCAACGCAGAGTATTGGAGTGATAGACTTCACCTTTAAGACGTAGGACTACAGAGATACATGCATCGTTTGGAGAGCTCAATGATCGACAAGTCATGGCAAGTATATCGACAAGTGGCGAAAAGAGGAACAAACAACATCATTTTCGGATCTTTCTTTCCAGATACATCTCAAGAGAGTCAGGTGAAGGAAAAAGAGAGCCGCGAAAAGAAAAGAAAAAAGAAGAACAAAGATACAACGTCAAGGGTAAGCGAAAATAATGATAGTTTTTTCTTCTATAAGGTTCTCCGTGGAATATGTAGCATCGCAGACGAAAAAAGGGACGAGACTTTTTTTTTGTCCCGAGCGTCAGAAGAAGGAGCCGGCAATCAAGAAGGAAGAAAAATGGAGATGCAGAACTCGGAAGAAGTGGTATGAAGAATACGGCCTACAGTTCAGGTAAATAGGCCCCCCATATCTAATTCGAACGATATTTTCTTTGAAGCAGGAAAAACGTCGGCATTTCCACCGAAAGAAAAGACCAGGAACATAAGAAGCAAGAGAGATACGAAAAAGAGCGCGAACGAAGTCGTCGAAGAGTAGACCCAGAATGGAGGTAACTAAGCAGCCTTTAAAACTGAACCAGTTTGATATTTTTGTTCCAGAAGGAAGCTTAAACAGAAAAAAGAATAAGAAGACTAAAAGCACTACGAAGAAAGTGGTGGGAAACGAAGAAACGTTTTTGCAGACTCATGTTCCCAACTCCGAAGAGGAATAGTAGTAGAAACAGGTAATATTACTAAGCCCAGTCATTCGAATATTGATAATCCCTTTTTTAAAAAAACACATAGGTGAGGTTTTGAAGAGAGAAATGAAGAAAGGCTTCCAAACGTGGAATTTATGCACCCAACATCATCACGTGGGAAACGTATTGGGAAAAACAACAACACTCTAATGCAGACTTGGAATCGGAGGGTTGGTGAATATACTTTATACGCACTATCTTCGGCGCTAGATGTTACAATTATTTTAGCGAATTCCAATCCCAACGAAATACCAGTTACTATAGTCCACTTTCTTTGTAGTGGATCACGCCTGCCCATTGGCCTTGTACTAGCGACCAACTATAGGAATGGGCAGGCTCTAGTTCCGAATTATGGAAAAGGTATTGGATTCTTTTTCCTGTTCGGCACCAGCTACCCAAGTTAATACAACCTTGGGGTTGAGTGATGAGCAATGGGGTTAACGGCAGCCCGGACTCGGCCGGTACACGAACCCGAAAGTCTTGAACCAGCGACGCCAACAGTGTTTAACCGCCAGGCAGTCGCGCCCAGCAAAGCTATTTTATTGCGTTTCCTGGTCACGATATTTAGCCATTTTAAATCTTGAATGATCTCAAAAAATCTCTCTCTCTCTCTATTCATTTGGTAAGATTAGTCTAATTTTTGTTGAGGCCGCCCTTATAGCGTTCATCAATTTGTTGTGGAAAAATTTTAAAAAATTATTCTGTCCTTTTCAAGATTCTGAATGCGTATAGCTATCCGAACATAAAAGTTTTCAAACCTTACAGTCGTCATAGTTTTGAAAATTAAATACTAAGTTTACTGAAAACAATGCGTTTATGAGTATTTTTTTGTCTCCATTACCGAAGCAGATTGTGGAATCTTCAAAAATGCAATTGCATCATGGTGGGGGGGGGGGCGGAAGAGGTCCAACAAAATAGGGTAATTACGGTTGATTTATTTGTGGAGGCGCCTTAATTGATATACGAATTTTAACTGTTATTGTTTTACGAGTCATGGCGCCAATTAATGTCAAAAATTATATATCGAAAACAATAATCTAAATTAGAAAACATCTCAAAAAATCAGAGAATTAAAAACGTTTTAGCAGTGATAATAACGCTGACATACTCCGGTTGAAAAGAATCGAAATATAACTTCGATCTCAACTACAACCACTCCACAGCGCCAATAGTAACGGAGAAAATAGTCGTTCTCGAAATAGCTAGGACCTCCATGTGATACATCTCTCTCTTTGCGCGTCTTTTCCAGATGACAACACCTCAACGTAGTGTATGACAAGCGTATGAAAATAAAAAAAAAATGCGAAATAGAATGTCAAATATCTGCGTTATGAAAGCCCCAAGTATAAATACTCGATGCAAATCTCTTAGTTAAGTACAAATATAGCAAGCCACCCACACCCCCCCCCCCGTTTTTCCGCTTCAATACATAATCATACCACGTCGCGCATTACCAAAAAACTCCGATCGAATCGCCAACTCAACTGGCAAAAAAGGCTACGATGCGAAATCTTGGCGGAAAATTCTAATGGTAGCCCCGAGTATTCAAAACGTCAAGAATGTCTTTTCAGATACTTCATTTACAATTTTGAAGGGTACCTGATTACAAAAAAAACTTGCAGATATCTGCCCCGTAAAATTCGTACGATAGAACATTCTATTAGAATCGGAATGTATGTCCGCAAAACAATAACAGATTCGCATTCAGAAAGGTCAAATAGTGGAAGATTCGTTACTGGTTGGATGATGATTTGTCTCACGCAAATTGCGCGGAACCAAGTACCCCCCCAGAACCAATAAGACTTAGAACCACAGCATTATACCGAGCTAATAATAACCAAATCAAAAAGAAATATCGCTGATAGCCATATTTAATCCCGGTTCTGAAAGCGAATAGCTCTTGCGCACGTCGTCTCAGACCACGAATCCAACGCGAACCAATCCGATTCTGACGACAGTGATTTTACGGCCACAGGGTAGGAAAAAATCATATCGAATCATGTTGTGATACTTGAAAACCAGGCGAAAATATGGAACACTACGCGCTACAGTTTATCATTTTCGGAAAAGGAATTGGGGACTGTATTTCAAAAAGTCAGTGGTAAACCCGCGAGCAATTAATTACCAAAGACTGGGGAGATAAAATGAGGAAGGAGATAACAACAATCCAATCCGTAAATTGCTCATTTGCATTTTCGTCGCCACAAGCATTCAAACAATAAACGCGGTTCGCGGGTTTTTCAACTGCACAGGAAATACTGTTCCGCTTTAACGGGATGCGGTCGGCAGATTCAGCTATCACGTCGTTACGAAAAAAAGATCGCAGAACGATGTACGTTAAATACGACGGGGAAATTGCGCCAACAAAAACACATAAAATATTTTGGTTTCCCGCCCACCTTTAAAGGAGAACGTCCGCCAAAACGCTCAGGAAATGTTAAAGAATAATTAAACCGCAGCGAAATTACTATTTAGACAAACTTGAACCAAAATACCCAACTGACGTTATATCAATCTGGGAATAGAGACCAATGCACCATCCCGTCAGTGTCCTTAAAAAAAGCTCGTTTTGAAGGCAAGAAAAATACCAAATTTGGGGATCAAATCATTGGCAATCTTTGGAGGTAAATAAAGAAAATACAATTAGAGGAAATGATTTGAATTCGGAAAAAAAAATCCCTGGAACTTTGCAACAAGTATCTGTGCGAAGTTGACCTGCGCAGGTATTGATGATTGGTCCCAGATACCATTGAACATTGTGCAAGAAATTGGGAATAAGGACATAATAATATATTGATGCGACGGGTAGAATATTGGAAGTCCCTTTGAAAATAAGAAGCCATTTTACATTTTACGAGATCTCAGTGGTTTCGTCATCCAGTTGAGGGAAAGAAGTCCCCTTTAGCGGTACGCTTCATATGAGAACAAATGAACATCATACGGCTCAATAACCGATTTTATCACGCGTTTATTCGCAGAGATCAGAGTCGATTGCTACGCAAATCCTTCGGGTCCGTTTAATTGTGTGTGCGATGGAAGTATAGCTTTAATCAATGCGGTTTTACAGGCCTTTATGCGGGAGGGGTCAACAGGAATACATAAATCGTTTTGCCACCACAAGTTGTTTCAGGAAAATGCTACGGAGGACTGATTCAAAAACCATTGTTGTGTGCGTTTATTCGCCAGCCCATGTTAAGACAAAAATTTCAAGCAAACTCTTGCACGCAACTGAGCTTGGAAAAGTGATGCTATTGTATTCGTTTTAGGTCTATGTAGTCCTCATCTGTGACTAACGACGAGATAAACAAAAATTGTATATCCTTTTTGTATCATTCTGTTGTCTAAGGATCTAAAAATTGGCACAGACAAGCAGGGAATAATTTTGAAATCCAAAAATCAATCGTGACAGCACGGATAATTTTTTCTAGCGCTGGAGAAAACGATGGATGAAATAGATGAATGGTTTACCCCAATTTCTAAATCCCTATATGAAAAAAGGATAAATCGGAAATTATTAAAGAGGCTGGTTCCACAATTAAAAATAACGGGGTTGGCCAATTGCAATCCTTTGTTACAACCTCAAAACTTACTGCTCTCGGCTTTCGAAAATAAATATTTCCTTAAAATCCCTTTTGTGGAGCAGTCTTCTGATAGGAAATCTCGGTCAGCCACGGAAAATCCGATGTTTACACAAAAGTGGCCGAAAACAATAATAGGCAAATTAGAAACGCTCCTGTTGAGCAAAACTTGACAAAACATACACCGTAATACGCAAGGAATTATGGAAAAAAATTCAACAAGAATTGAAAAGAACAACGCGCCTTTAGAAACCGAAAATACACCCGTCTCGATGAAATCGCAACGGTTTAACGACAATTTACATTCGGCGGCTAATCCGCGAATTTAATGACAGATCGGGTTATTGAGAAGACGTCGAAAGAGAAAACTGCAATATTGTCACCACACGAAGAGGTCGAAAATTGGTCCTATCAGAAAGCAAAACGAGATTTTTGGTGGGGACACGTGCTCTATAGGCAAATAACTTTCAAAACGCCAAAAAAGCCACTTAAAGATCTATACAAGTATTAAAAGTAAAGGACGCCATTGCTCACAGAACAATTCATTAAGTGAGTTCCTATGTTATATCACCTCGAGCTCGCAGTTCTAGCCCAACGAAAAAATAGAATCGCTGGAGGAGTAAAACAACATCGAAACGAATCCCAGCAAAACGTTGGGGCCTACGTCGCTGTCACCTACCCACCATTTCCAAGACAATCGACGCCAGTCAAATCGAAAAAAGAGAGAAGAGGTAGAATGTCGACAGCACGTACGGGTAGTTGATGATATACTGTATTACGAAAAAAAATTCACTCCCGTCCGCATTAGTAAGCAACCGCCTAAAAAATAGAAAAACACAATCTACGTCGGCAGGTTCATTATACCCCAACAATATGCGCAAGAATTTAAGAAACCCCACGAGAAGGACTTGTCAATATCAACATTGAAAATGTTCTCTTCATTTTAAGCCAACTCAAATTCCAGATATCGATGGCTTTCCAGAGTACAAGTGAAATATGATGTGCGGTCGGGACCAGCGTATATACCACCGGAAGCCATTTGTCCAAATAATCTTAATTCACGATTCACACTCGCAACTAATTTTAGTCAGCATTGGGTGGCCGTTTTCCTATATATTATAGTAGCAGAACCTGATACTGTAATTTCGTTATGATCTAGCCTCTATGCCAAGACTCTTACGACGATATTGGACAAGTTACAGTCTTATCTAAATTGCTGTACCCAAGCGGAAATAACTTTCCGCGTCCGAATTCACACAAGTTCAACAACTAGTATCTCGTACACACATTGCCGGTGTTTTAGCTATTGATTTTTGTATCGAAGTTGTGGTTTGTTAGGAGATCGGCATTATAATATTCATTTTCTGAAGCTACAATTATACGGAATGATGTCAGCGTATCTATGATAGACGCGTGTAAGGTTTTTCCAGGTTTTATAAGACCATTCGCCGCAGACCCTATTTCGCGATATCCGTTTGACTATTTCCAGTGTTGCCTGCCCATTGCAAACTTCGCGTTATTCGAAATATTAAACACATGTATAATGCACTCAAACTGCTACAGTTTGGTACCAACGAAGAATGCGTTTCCCTGTGTCCGTTTCGGCCGAGCTATCTATCAGAGGATTTAGAAAAGGTCGTGGGCGATGCGATAACTGCACTAAAAAAACATGAATAAAATCTTGGCGTAATAATTTATTTGCGTTGTTCGTCCCCAACCCATTCCTTTCCTTTTTTTTAACTTTCCTTGCCTTTTTAATTGCATATTCTGTATATATTACATAATTTTTATATTCAATAGTGTTTTTGACGAATAGGTTTTTTTAAATGATAACTCGATAAACCTCTCCACCAATACACACCAGAAAGACAGTAATGTAGCGACCCGTACCGTTTTTGCTACATTTTATGATGTTTATCATTATTGAAAGTTCAGTATTTATTTTCTTTTGAAATATCATGTTGATCCCTACTTATCTACTTTACATAATTTTTGGATTTAATAGTATTACTATATATTCATGCTGGCAGAAAGAAGAGCGTCATCATACATCAAACTTTTAGAATCTCATGAAAAATAAAACGTCTACAAAACCGCGAAATCAAATTTGATACATAATTTCGTTTTGTATCATTCCATTCCATCGCCAATAGTAAAATTTGTGCCTTAAAAGTGTGCAGAACTTTTATCGCCATATTTCCCAACTAAATGATGACATATTTCCACATAATTTGGTAAACGTGCTCGCAACTAATTTACATTTGCATCAAAACATGGATACATACATCATCTGTAATCAAGTTCTATATTTTCTTTGAATACCCAGGTCCACATTCCGATCTCGAAGTTATTAACTCCACATCCATCAAGAATGTATTATCTACATAGTTTGATTATGGGGCAATAAGTATTAGATTGTTTCTAAAAAATAGTGACGATATTGAATATTCGCTACCAATTCTTATATTCCATGCCGGTGTGATGAGAGATTTGGTAAGAGAGTAGTGAGGTGTGGGTGATGGAAATACTGGCCAATAGAGAGACCCAAATGGTCCTATAACTAAATTAATCTGTCGTATTTCAATTTTTAATCTGACGCTGAATATCTTTTTGTGTCTATTATGAAAATAAAAATTTCTTAGTGGGGGGGGGGAATATCTGATATCGTGTTTATCCGAAGTTTAAATTTAAGTTGCAAATTTTATAATTTATCATACAAGGCCAGTTCCTACTTTAGCAATTGTATTGACATCTGCGCACAAATCGCGAGGCGCGTGGAGAATAAAAAGATGGTTGCAATTTGACGAAATAATGAAAATATCACTTATTGCAAATACCTTTTATTTTCGGCGTTTCATGATCTTAGTTGATTATTTTGATATGTATTTGCCTGATCAATAAATAAAAAGTAAAGAGATAAACAGGATCTATTTTTTTTAAACGTAGAAGATCGCGAGATTGTAGGCAATGAAATAAATAGAACCAAATACCAATCAAGATCCTCTGTTTCATATTTACACGACCCTTTCACGCAGGCCCGAAACCTTGGGCAAATCCTTCTTCCTATACTCGAAAATAATCTTCACTTCAATTCCAGAATATTTAGTAAGGAAAGGCAATTTTTCAGAATAATTCCAGACAGCTCTCTGAATGTAAAATGTGCTAACCTACCGCCTCCGACCTTACGCCTTTGCTCTTTACTTTCAGAACAAAATATTCCATCATAATAGGGATTCAATGTAATTTTTTTATCGCTTATACAAATAAACACAGAAAATTTTGCGGGTAAAGAGTGCCAATTTTTGTGTCAACTGGAGCCGGACCTCACAATGTTTGGAGATCTTCAACAACCGCTGGGTTTTTCCCGCGCCGTAGACCCCGAGAAAAAGTGCCAAAGCTCTCCGAAAAATAGTCCGTGTATGGAGGAACGCATAAAAATATAAAAAAGAAAAAATGAGTTATTTTATAGAATGATTATTTAAGTGAAATTTTTTACAAGTCTTATGTGTTCCATATCCATCCATAATTAGGTTCTTGAAAGTGAGAATTATGCTGCCATAATATAAGATGGTCAATAATGAAGAATTAATTTGACAGTTGACAAAAATTATTGTATCATGTAAAATTTTTTTTTGATGATCCGATTATTTTAACAACAGAATAAGATTAAGAAGTAAGATTTTGTAATCTATTCATTAAGTGATTACACAATTGTTTGGATTTTTGCTGACAATTTTCCGCCTATTCTTTTGAATAATCTATAAGCAATGATACTTGGGAAATGTTTGGTCAAATTTTACAAATAATTTGGCGGTGGGGGAATGGTTGTGGGCGGTGTTCCAGATGTGCAAAAAAATACTATTGTTGTCCAGTTTTTGATTTTGCGTTTTATTTTTCATATCTTTCCCCCTATACAGGCATTTATAAGATTTATATTTGATAGGAAAGGTATTTCGATGTAGTTTTTTATAAATTATAAGGAAATACGTGGGAAATAATTTTTCAAAACCAAAAATTTGCTTGGAAATTTTCGGTCCAGAAATGAGCCACAAAATACGAACGATTTCCGGTTTATTTTGCGTTTTAATTTTTCATATCTTCCCCCTATCAGGGCAATATAATTTTTTATATGAAATGGAAAGGTATTTTTTATGTAGTTTTAAAAAAATCATAAGGAAAGTACGTGTAAAAGGATTTTTTCAAAACCAAAAATTTGCTTTGAATTTTCGGTCCAATGACCTCAAATTAAGATTTTCCGGTTTATTTTGCGTTTCATTTTTCATATCTTTCCCCTATTCTGGGCAATATAATTTTTATATTTATGAAAAAGTGATTTTCATGTAGTTTTTCAAAAATAATTAAAGGAAATACGTGGGAATTAATTTTTCATATACAAAAATTTGCTTGGAATTTTACGGTCACAAGATGACCTCAAAATACGTATGTCCGGTTTATTTTGCGTAGTGGATGTTTTGGGGTATTTATTGTAAAAAGTTTATGCAATTAATAATATTTATATTATTTGGTAAGGATTTTCTATGTTATTTGTTCAAAAATTCATTTTTGACGTTACGTGGGAATTGTTATTTTAAAACCAAAAATGAAATATTTTGAATTTGCCTGTTCAGATATGTCCACAAAATAAATTTACCGGTTTAAGTTTATTTGTTGAGTTTATTGTTGATATCATTCCCCGTAGTTCAGGCATGTATGTTTTTTTATATTTATGGAAAGGTATTTCCCATTTAGTTATTCAAAAAATTAGAAGGAAGTACTGGGAAACAATTTTTCAAAATACCAAATAACTTTATTTTGAATTTGTCTATGTCCAGATGTACCACAAAAATAAACATTTTTCCGGTTTAGTTTGGAGTTTAGTGTTAATATATTTAAGATATCTTTCCCCTGGGGGGGTCAGGGAAAAAATATTTAAATTTATTTGTTATTGTTGGTAATGGTATTTTGTTTTGTTTTTTACAGAAAATCATTAAGTGAGTGTGGTAGCGTGGTGAAAGGATGAGTTTGTCACAACCCAAAAGTTAGAATTTTGATGTGGTTTGTTGTTGGGACAAGACCACACAAATAACGAATTGTTCCGGTTTATTTCTGCGTTTTATGATTTTTCATATCTTTCCCCTTTCCCCCTTATTCATGGCAGTTTAAAATATATATATGTTGGAAAGGGGGATTGGGTATGTATTTTTTTAATTTTTTTATAAAGGAAAATACGTGGGAATATATTTTTCAAAACCAAAAATGTGCTTTAAATTTGTGGAGGGAGATGACACAAAAAAACGATTCCGGTTGAAGGGTTGGTGAGTTTGGTTGGTTTATTTTAGGGAAAGTTGATGGATTTATTTGGTTTTATATTTATAGGTAAAGTATTTAAATGTAGTTTTCATTTTTTATTTTTAAATATGTTGGATTAATTTTTTAAAAACTGGAAATTCTTTGAAATTTTCGGTTTCGAATGACCACAAAATGAGATTTTTCGGTCAATATGAAACCACAAAATCACGGTTTTTCGGGTCTCTTTTGGGCCCTAATTTTTGCGCATATCTTTTCCCCTATTCAGAGCATTCATAATATTTATATTTATGGAAAGGTAATTTTTTATGTAGTTTTTCAAAAATCATAAGGAAGTACGTGGGAAGATTTTTCAAAACCAAAATTTGCTAGGAATTTTCGGTCCAGATGAACCGCAAAAAATACGATTTTTTCGCGGTTTAATTTTGCGTTTTTATTTTTTCATATCTTTCCCCCTATATCAGGCCATTATAATAATTTTTATATTTATGGAAAGGTATTTCCTATGTAAGTTTCAAAAACACCCAATTACAGGAAGTACGTGGGTAAATGACTTTTTAAAACCAAAAATTTAATTTGATATTTTTTGGTTCCAGATGGACCACAAAATACATTTTCCCCCTCCCGGTATTATTTTGCGTTTTATTTTTCAATATCTTTCCTCCCTAATTCAGGCATTATACATATTTATATATTTATGAGAAAGTTATTTTCTATGTATTTTTTACCCGATTTTCCCGGTTTATTTTGTCGTTTACATTTTTCATATCTTTCCCCCTAAGTTCTGGCAATATAATATACTATATTAATGGAAAGGTATTTCATATGTATTTTTATAAGATTATAAGGGATATACGTGGGCAAATATTTTTTAAAACAAAAAATTTTGCTTGAATGTTTTCCGGGTCCTGATGACCACAACAATACGATTTTCCGGTTATTATTTTTGCGTTTTATTATTCATATCTTTCCACCCCATACAGGCAAAATATAATTTATTTATATTTTAATGGGAAAAGATTATTATCCATGTAGTTTATCAAAAATCGATAAGGAAATACGTGGGAAATAATTTTTCAAAACTGAAAATTGCTTTAGAATTTTCGGTTCGAAAGACTCACATAATATGCGATTTTCGGTCAATAATGACCCACAAAATACGGTTTTTTCGGGTCTCTTTTGGGCCCTAATTTTGCATATCTTTTTCCCCCTATTCAGAGCATTATAATATTATCATTTTATGGAAAAGGTATTTTTTATTGTAGTTTATCCAAATAAGATATAGGAAGTACGGTGGGAAACAATTTTTCAAAACCAAAAATTTAATTTGAATTTTCGGTCCCCAGAATGACCACAAAATACAGTTTTCCTGTTATTATTTTGCGTTTTTATTTATCAATATCTTTCCCCCTATTCAGGACATTAAATATATTATATTTATGATAAGTGTAATTTCTATGTAGTTTTCAAAAATTATAAGGAAGTACGTGGAGAACGATGTTTTCAAAAACCAAAAATTTTGAATTTGAATTTTCGGTCCAGAGGACCACAAAATACGATTTTTCCGGTTTATTTTGCGTTTTATTTTTTCATTTCTTTCCCCCCTATTCAGGCATTATAATAATTATTTATTTTATTGGAAAGGTATTTCAATGTAGTTTTATTCAAAAATCATAAGGAAGTACGTGGAAATGACTTTTTAAAATCCAAAAATTTAATTTGAATCAATCTGATTCAGAATGACTACAAAATAGACGAATTTTCCGTTATATTTGCGTTTTTATTTTTTCATATCCTTTCCCCCCTATTCAGGCATTATAATATTTATATTTATGGAAAGGTATTTCACTATGTTAGTTTTCAAAAATTATAAGGAAGTAACTGGAAAACATTTTTTTCAAAAACCAAAAAATTTGATTTTGAATTTTCGGTCCAAGAAAATGGACCATCTCACAAAAATAATAATAAAAAATTAACGATTTTCGCGGTTTAATTTTTGCGTTTATCCCCTCATATACTTTCCCCCTAATCAGGCATTATAATAAAAATTATATTTATGGAAAGGTTTTTATTATGTAGTTTTCAAAAATCATAAAGGAATTACTGTGGTAAGGCATTTTTTAAAACCAAAAATTGATTTGAATTTTTTGGGTCCCAGAATGACCTACAAAATAATGGTTTTCGGGGGTATTTTTAAAATATCACTGGTTGTCTCTAAGATGACCATAAATTTTCCTATTCAATCGTGATAACAATCCTCTCGTTTAATCGAAGCAAATAAAATTTTGTTTGAATGATAATTTATTGCGAAACAAATAATTTCGAAATTTAGCTTCAGAAATTTCGCCCCGGGTGGGGGAGGAGGGTGGGTGGGGGGTATGTGTATCGCGGCTCTCGCTCTGTGTTCTCTGGAGTTTTATCCCATTCCGAGGACCATGTATATGGAGACAGAGATTTTATAGTTTTGCAGACACATATTTATGTTTTTTTTGCTTCAATTCCTAGGTTTTTCTGTGGTGTACTCTCTCTCTCTCAGTATTATGTAAATATGCAAAATATTGGAAATTGTATTTCGATAAATTTTTCGTTCAATTTTGTGTGCTACTCATTTTAAAAAAAAAATTTTGTACCGCTATTATACTGGCCATCATATTTTCCACTCTTTCGATGGCTTCCCAACCCACAATTTGAAAGACGGAGATTCAGTGTCAGAATTTGAGTGTTAAATAATGTTATTTTTGCCGCAATCTATCTAGTTTCAGCTTGTTTATGAGTCTGGATACTGATCTATTTAGAGTAATCATAAGAATCGTAAATTTTAACGTATGAGTTATGGTTACGCCAGCCCACAATTCGACTACGCCACCCAAATTTCGGCTATTCTTCGCACCCAACAATTCGGGTACGGCCAGCCCACAATTACCAAGGTTTCATTCCAGACCCACAATTTCTCCAGCCCACAATTCAGATCAGAATTCAGCGGTGGTCCACCGAGTTAATTCCTAACCATAAATGCTTGTGATATGCCATATTTCTGATAACAGCAATACTATACCAAGTTCAATAAATAATATAAAATGAAAGAAAAAAAAACCCAATACAAATCCGGCAATATCGAGCCGGAATGCCCAAAGTAGTGGGCTGTCGTACCCGAATTGTGGGGCTGGCCGTGTAGCCTAAATGTCTGGGGCTATATCATATCTATCTCATCTTCTCTCTAGTGGGCTGGCCGAAACCACCACTCAATACGTTTATAATTTAAGAGTCTAAAGATATCTCTAAATACATACCTGACTCATAAAACAAGCTGAACTACATAGATTGCAAGGCAAAAATACATTTATTACACTCAATTTCTGACACTGAATCTCCTTTTTCAAATTGTGGCTGGGAAGCCATCGAAGAGTGTAAAATTATGATGCCCAGATAATAGCGTACTAAGTTTTTTTAAACGTGAAAGTAGCAACACAAATTGAACGAAAAAATATCGAAATACAAATTTCCCAATATGTTGCATATTTACAAAATATCATTTTAAACAACACGAGAAAAAATACTTGGAATTGACAAAAAACATAAATATGTGACTGCAAATAAAATTTGAATAACCATGGTCCGGCATGGGGATAAACTCCAAAGACGGCGCGAGAGCCGATACAATACCCCCCCCCCCCCCCCCCCCCCACCCCGGGGGGGCGAAATTTTGAAGCTATATTTCGAAATTATTTGTTTCGCAATAAATAAACATTCAACACAAAACACACATTTTGCCTTCGTTTAACGAGAGATTGTTATCACGATTGAATAGAAAAATTATGGTCCATCTAGAGACAACCAGTGATATTTTAAAAATATCCCCCTAAAAAACACACATTGATTTTGTGGGTCAAACTTGA
Source organism: Styela plicata (assembly GCA_963675895.2). Taxonomy (NCBI): domain Eukaryota; kingdom Metazoa; phylum Chordata; class Ascidiacea; order Stolidobranchia; family Styelidae; genus Styela; species Styela plicata. The sequence goes on from CAVMBJ020000012.1 coordinate 163,468, forward strand.
CCAAACAATCAAATCCAAATTTTTTGGTTTTGAAAATCCTTTCCCACGAACTTCATAAGATTTTTGAAAACTACATGAAAAATACCTATTCCAATAAATATAAATAATTATAATGCCTGAATAGGGGGGGAAAAATATTATGCAAAAAATAGGGGCCCAAAAGAGAACCCGAAAACCTGGATTTTTGTTTTGTGTCATATTGACCATAAATCCGCATTTGTGGGGGTCATTCTAAACCGAAAATTCAAGAGCAAGAGGTTCATTTTTGAAAAATTATTTCCCACGTATTTCCCCTTGCCTTATGAAATTTGAAAACTACATAGAAATACCTTTTCATAAATCTACATATAATAATGCCTGAAAAAGGGGAAAGATATGAAAAATAAAACTCAAAATAAACCGGAATCTCGTAATTTGTGGTCATCTGGACCGAAAAGATTCAAATCAAATTTTTGTGGTTTGAAAATTATTATTTCCCACGTATTTTTCCTTATGATTTATTTGAAAAACGTACATGGAAAGTACTTTTTTCCGATAAATATAAAAAAATATATTGCCTGAATAGGGGGAAACAAATGGAAAAATAAAACCCGCAAAATAAACCGACAATCCGTATTTTGTGTCCATCATGAACCGAAAATTTATTCAAATTAATAATTTTGATTTTTGAAAAATTGTTTCCCACGTACTTCGTTTTACTTGGTCAATATGACCACAAAATTACGGTTTTCGGTCCTCTTTTGGGCCCTATTTTTTCAACATATCTTTTCCCCCTATTCAGGCATTAGAATATTATATTTATGGAAAGGTTATTTCTATGTAAGTAGTTTTTCAGAAATTATAGAGGAAGTACGTGGGAAATGACTTTTTCAAAACCAAAAATTTAATGTTGAAAATTCGGTCCAGATGACCACAAAATTACGAATTTTCCTGGTTTAATTTTGGCCGTTTTTATTTTTCATAATCTTTTCCCCCTATTCAGGCAAAATAATTTTTTATATTTAAGGAAAAGAAATTTCCAAGTTAGTTTTAGAGCAAAAATCATAATGAAATACGTTGGGAAATAAATTTTCAAAAACTGAAATTGCTTTGAAATTTACAGTCCATATGACTACAAAATAAACGATTTTCCCGGTTATTAATTTGCGTTTTATTTTTTTCATATCTTTTCCCCCTATATCAGGCATAAATAATAATTAATATGTATGGAAAGCGGTATGTCTATGTAGTTTTCAAAAAGGTATAAGGGAATACTTAGGAAACAAATTTTTCCAAATCAAAATTTTAATTTGAAATTTTCGTCCCCAAATGAACTACAACATCAATAACGATTTTTCCGTTTATTTTGCGTTTTATTTTTCATATCTTTCCCCCCTATTCAGGCAAATATAATGTTTATAATTTATGGAAAAGTATTTCCCATGTAGTTTTCAAAAATCATAAGGAAATTCTGTGGTAAATAATTTTTTCTAAAACTGAAATTGCATTGAATTTTTCGGTTCGAAATGACCACAAAAATTGCGATTTTCGGTCAATATGACCACAAAATACGGTTTTCGAGACATCTTTTGGGGCCCTATATTTGCATCTCTTTCCCCCTATTCAGGCATTATAATATTTTATATTTAAGGAAAAGGGTAATTTTTATGTAGTTATTTCAAAAATCATAAGGAAGTACGAGGGAAAGAATTTTTGTCAAAACCAAAAATTTGATTTGAAATTTTGGTCAGGGGAGATGACCACAAAATACGATTTTTCCGGTTTAATTTTGCGTATTTTATTTTCATATCTTTCCCCCTTAATCAGGCATAATAAATATTTATATTTAAGGACAAGGTATTTCTATGTAGTTTTCCAAACATTATAAGAAAACGTACGTGGTGGAAACAAGTTTTCAAAATCAAAATTTTATATTTGAATTTTCGGTTTCAGCAATGACCACAAAATACGATATTCCGGTTATAAATTTGCGTTTTTATTTTTCACTATCATTTCCCCTATTCAGGCAAATAAGTTTTATATTTAAGGAAAAGTAATTTCCATGTAGTTTTCTAAAAAATCATAGACAGGAAACATACGTGGGAAATACTATTTCAAAACCAAAAATTTGAATTGACATTTTCGGTCCATAAGACCACAAAAGACGATTTACCGTTTTTAATTGCGTTTTTATTTTTTCATATCTTTCCCCCAATTCAGCCAATAAAATATTTATATTTTATGGAAAGGTATTTTCTATGAAGTTTTCAGAAATTATAAGAAGTAACTGGGAAATGACTTTTTCAAACCCAAAAAATTTAATTTGAATTTTTCGGTCCATATTACCACAAAATTACGAATTTCCGGGTTTATTTTTTTGGCGTTTTTAATTTTCATATCTTTCCCCCTATTCAGGCAATATAATTTTTATATTTATGGAAAAGTATTTCCAATGTAGTTTTCAAAAATCATAAAAGGAAAATACGATGTGAAATAATTTTTCAAAACTGAAATTGCTTTGAATTTCCGGTCCCAGAATGACCACAAAATAACGATTTTCCGGTTTATTTTTGCGTTTTATTTTTCATATCTTTTCCCCCTATTCCAGCAATATAAATTTTATATTTATGGAAAGGTATTACTCAGCAGTTTTTCAAAAATCATAAGGAAATACGTGGGAAAGAATTTTTCAAAACTGAAAATGAGCGCTTTGAATTTTTCGGTTCGAATGACCACAAAATACGATTTTCGGTCAATATGAACCAACTCTCTCTCTCTCTCTCTCTCTCTGTGTTTCGGGTCCTCTTTTGGCCCTCTTTTGGCATATCTTTCCCCAATATTCAGCAATATAATAATTTATATTTATGATATGGTATTACTATGTAGTTTTATTCAAAATTAACAGGAAGTACGTGGGAAATGACCTTTTCCAAAACCAAAAAATAAAATTAATTTGAATTTTTCGGTCCAGATGACCACAAAATAACATATTTCCGGTTTTATTATGTGCTGTTTAATTTTTCACTAATCTTTCCCCCTATTCAGGCAATAATAATTTTTTATATTTAAGGAAAAAGTATTTCCATGTAGTTTTTTCAAAAATACAATAAGGAAATACGTGGGAAAATACTTTTTTCAAAACAGAAATTTTATAGGGGGACCCCCCCTTTGAATTTTTCGGTCCATGATGACCACAAAGATACGATTTTCCGGTTGTAATTTGCGTTTTATTTTTCATCATCATTCCCCCTATTCAGGCCAATTATAATTTTTATATTTATGGAAAGGTATTTTCTAATGCAGTATTTCAAAAATCATAAAGGATATACCTTGGGAAATAATTTAACAAAACTGAAATTGCTTTGAATTTTCGGGTCGAATGACACAAAAAAGGCGATTTTCGGTCAATATGAACCACAAAAATAACGGTTTTTCGGTCTCTTTTTGGGCCCTATTTTGCATATCTTTCCCCCCCTATTCAGGCATTTATAATATGGTTATAATTTTATGGAAAGGTATTTCTATGTAGTTGTTCAGACATTATAAGGAAGTACGTGGGAAATGACTTTTCAAAACCAAAAATTTAATTTGAATTTTTCGGTCCATGATGACCACACAAATTACGATTTTCCGGTTTATTTTGGCGTTTTATTTTTCATATCTTTACACCCCATTCAGTGCAATATAATTTTGATATTTAATGGAAAAGTATTTCCATGTATTATTCAAAAATCATAAGGATATACGTGGGTAATAATATTTCAAAACTGAAATTAGCTTTGAATTTTTCGGTCCAGATGACCACAAAATAACGATATTCCCGGTTTTATTGTTGCGTTTTAATTTTTTCAAATCTTTACCCCTATTCAGCAATATAAATTTTTATATTTATGGAAAAGTAATACCATGTTGGTTTTCATATATCATAAGGTAAATACGTGGGATTTATTTTTTTAAAAAATGTAGGTGATTTTGAATTTTCGGTGCGGTTTGACCACAAAAATTAGTGTGTAGGTCATTATACCACAAAATATTAAGGGTGATTAGGTCTCTGTTGGGCCCTAGTTGGGGATGATTAGGTTTCCCCTAGTTCAGATTTTGTTTTGGTTTTATATTATGAGTTGGGTGGTGGTTGGTGGGGGATTTTTATAGCATAAGGTAAGTTTTTGGGGTTAGGAATTGTTAATAAACCATAAATTTGCTTTGAATTTTTGTCCCAGATGACAAACAAATATGGTTGTTCGGGATATTTTTAAAATATCACTGGTTGTCTTCCTAGATGACCATAATTTTGCTATTCAATCGAGATAATAATCTCTCGTTAATCGAAGCAATAAAATTTTGTTTTGAATGATATTTATTGCGAAACAAATAATTTCGAAATTAGCTTCAAAATTTCGCCCCGGGGGGGGGGGGGGGGGGGGGGGGGGGGTATTGTATCGGCTCTCGCGCTGTCTTTTGGAGTTTTCCCCATGCCGGACCATGTATATTCAAATTTTATTTGCAGACACATATTTATGTTTTTGCTCAAATCCAAGATTTTTTCTGTGTTGTTAAAATGTATTATGTAAATATGCAAAATATTGGAAATTGTATTTCGATATTTTTTCGTTCAATTTGTGTGCTACTCACGTTTAAAAAAATTTTGTACGCTATTATCTGGCATCATATTTCCACTCTTCGATGGCTCCCAGCCCACAATTTGAAAAAGGAGATTCAGTGTCAGAATTTGAGTGTAATAATGTATTTTTGCCTGCAATCTATGTATTTCAGCTTGTTTTATGAGTCAGGAATGTATTTAGAGTATCATTAGACTCGTAAAATTTAACGTATGAGTGATGGTTACGCCAGCCCACAATTCGGCTACGCCAGCCCACAATTCGGCTACGCCAGCCCCACAATTCGGGTACGCCAGCCCACAATTCGGTACGCCAGCCCACAATTCGGCTACGCCAGCCCACACTTTGGGCATTCCGGCTCGAATTGCCGATAGTATTGGGGTTTTTTTTCTTTCATTATATATTTATTGAACTTTGTATAGTATGCTGTATCAGAAATATGCATCTCACAAGCATTTATGGTTAGGATTAACTCGTGGACCACCGCTGAATTGTGGGCTGAGAAATTGTGGGCTAGAGTAACCTTGGTCCCACAATTCGGGTACGCCAGCCCACAATTCGGCTACGCCAGCCCACACTTTGGGCATTCCTGCTCGATTGCCGATAGTATTGGGGTTTTTTTCTTTCATTATATTATTTATTGAACTTTGTATAGTATGCTGTATCAGAAATATGCATCTCACAAGCATTTATGGTTAGGATTAACTCGTGGACCACCGCTGAATTGTGGGCTGAGAAATCGTGGGCTGGAGTAACCTTGGTGTATATAGCTAAGTTACCGGTACCCATGCTGGAAATATACT
>CAVMBJ020000012.1:168968-209078 GCA_963675895.2 Styela plicata
TAATTTATCCTCTGTTGGTAATTCAACTTTTAATGCGCGTTTAGTACTTTTTCGCTGAAAACTTTAAATTTAAAGACCGGGTGTCTCGAAAATAGCAATAGCCACTATAGCAGTGCTATAGCCGAGATATATGCCCAGGGCAGATACTACTCACTGTACTTTACCACGGCGGTTCAGTTCCGTTTGGGATGTTTTTCGTTTAGAGTACAGTTGATGGTACCACATCTTTTAGTAGCTCTCTGCTTTTAAGTGGACGTTAGCTGGTTCCTTTCAGTCACTGCACCTGACCTCGCTCAAACTGGATTTTAATAAAAAAAAAAATAGCAGAGCCATAGCCTACACAGCAGTGCTATATCAGTTATAGTGGGTCTATAGCCACTATAGCAGTGCTATAGCCGCTGTCCCAAACCCCAGCGACCAGCAAAAACTCGATTCTGAATTCAAAAGATATTCTATTTTGGCCTCCCCTAGTCAACACTGACGCGTTTTCTTCATTCTTCTCACCCCAGGCAGACAGACATTTGGGGAAATGTCTCCAATTAAATTATTGGAGCTTCAGACCAGTCCCTTATATGAACCATAACTTACTCTCAAGGCCCGCTAAAAGCTCAGGGTTATGACTGTATGAGTTAATTTGTGGTATCAAACCTTTTTAATCGTTTCCGGCAAGGTTACCTCTCCCGTCATCTTTGGATAAATTTTTGATGTCTTCATTGAACGTCTCCAGTCAAGAACCCAACAAGATATTGCAAAAAAATAAAAATCAAAAACTTGCAACCAAAAGTTGTGCGCCGAAAAGGGCAAAATTGTTTTGACTTTAAGCTATGAAAAATACTCTAGTTTCCATTGTGATGATCCACTCACCCACCCACATTCACACGCATGCAATATGTACACATAAACAGTTCAAAATGTCTGTTCCATTGTACCGATATTAGATTCATTTTTAATTAACTGTCCAATATTCTCGCTACTAAGCCGCCAATCAACTAAAAAATCACATTACCTATTGCATGCTCTGGTGGCAGTTCCACAGTATGTATGTAAAGTCATATTTTACGGCAAAAAAAAGAAATAATGATGATATGCCACGCGAAAGTCCCTTTTTATAGATATATTATATAAATTTCAAATTTGGGTGAGGACTGTCCATCCCCACTGGCGGAGAGTCTGCCAACCCCCCTTCCCCACGATGCCAAATATTGAGGGGTCCGACCCAAGTATACTATGACGAAATTGTGGCGCGAATTTCTTCCAGACCAACTTTTTACGTGTATTGCAGTATCGCTTTAAAATTTCTAGCGCGCTCCTGCTTTGTTACAATCCTGTCAATGAACTTTTTTCTTTTTCGACTGAACCCCCCCCCCCCCCCCCCCCAGATCTTCCGGCGCCACTGCCCGTCCCTTTTTAAAACTTGAAGGGGATACGTTACATTCAAAACTAATGAGACCCGATATATTTCTTCTCATTCAAATTCACAGAACCATGCAAGTTGAATAACAAAAGAGACTGACCTTTAAAGATTAAAAAGCCAGAAATAAATTGTATGACAAAAAACCAATAGATTCGACGGCCTGGAACCACAGATGAGCAAGAAGTAAAAGTACGATCTATTAATTACAAGTTGGTCAATTAATACCGCTTTTCGTCCGAGGGTTCTATAATTGAAAATTGACTCTATATCTTGTGAAAAGCAACGTGCGCCATAAAACGGCAGCGTTATAACGAGTGGACTAAAATAACCTTTTTATGGGTTTTTGTTTGGGATTTTACTGATACCACTTATTTGCCAATACCGATCACGATACTGCAAAATGAGCCGATACCGATGCCACCGATACTCAAAATTACCGATATTGATACTCATCACAAATGTCTTCAAATATGCTCAAAGTACATCATCAAAATTAAAATTTTACAAAAAAATTTCAGTAAAATTATCTGTTAACGAACTAATAGCAAAGAAACACATCCATAGTGGATGAAATGCACTTAAAGCAACAACACAAAAATTTGCAGAACAAAGGATATTAAAGAATATTAGCGAAATGAAAAATTCTTGATTGGGAAAAAATTGCCAAATCACAAAAGAGTATATATTTAATTTTTATTTTAAGTATGTTCGCGCAATTCTTAAGTCTATATTCAAAGGCTGAAGTGCCCAAATCAGCTCTGACCTTAAATCTGGGAATTGTATCCCTAGGCGTGGTAATAAATTTTTTTCAATAATCAAAATTGAAGACCCGAAGTTCGTAGGAAAACGAAAATAAGTTTAACAATCCACAACAAGTTTAACAGTCCATCCCCAAGTAATCCACTTCATTACACATGTGGTCCACATGTGAATCATGCTTGATTAATTCTATCGATTCATGTGTAAACTACTTTTTCGCCAACGACTGAATTTTTCATTTTTGGGCTTCATTCCTACGTCTTATATTTAGCATTGTATATTTCGAAGATTTGCCAAAATATTTGTATGGAGCAACGGGTTTTTCTACCATTCTTATACTAAAAGTTGTCTCGATTTTGTGCATATAAAAGCAATCGGAACATCGATTTCTCTGAATCCATTTTTTCTATGTGTAAACGTAACTGATATGTTTACTGATTGAACCTCGTACAAGTTGACATTCAAGGGCATCCTGGTAGCTGGATGATGGCAAACTCCCGCTCTCGCACATTCGAGTATTATAGGTCCTTCGTAGTTGTAATTTTTCCTGGGACATCGAAATCTGGGAAATATTTTTTTTACATTAATTATCAAAGTATTTCAATATACTCTGAGATTTTCCAAAATAGTATGTGTAACCTTAATTCTAAGCCAAGCGTTTTTAAATATGATTTGAACTGTCCTAAACTGAATATTTATTTGATATGCCTCTGTGACGGCGGGCAGTTAAATATCGGACCAATATTTTTGTAAGCAGCACTCACGTGAGTTTTTCACGCGCATACTTCCACCAATTCATTTCCAGCAGTCGGGTCAGTTGACAGTCAAATTTTTATTTTGTCCCCCATGCCTAATATTACTTTTACTTTGCAATGTATGTTATTTGCCTCTATATACATTTCTATAATTGTGAAATACTTGCCTTTGAATTTCGTATTTCACAAACCCATCCGATTTGAGAAAGTTTCCTTTTGGTCTACAGTATTTGGAAAGTCGTTCGCTGAAACAGATAAGTTTTTTTAAATGCGAATTGTGCATTTTGAATTCATTGTATTACCACAAATAAAAAGACTTTAATTGACAATATAGATAACCTAATGTACAGAGAGCATGGTGACCAGGAGTAATTTGAAAAGAACTATCCTACACCGTACGTTGTCAAGTCAGTTAGAAAAAATCTTATTAAAGCGTGTTTTGTATGGATCACATACGGATCAAGCTGTCAAAACGAAGTCCATTTGTGGCTCATATTTGGCGAAATAAAATATCTGATTAAGGTATTGTGAAGTTGACGATCACCTGCGCTGTATATTATTTTGGCCGCATTTCATCGTGCTGTATGTTAATTTTCAAAATTATATTGTCGATGATACTAACCATTGATCCATGCTTGCTTGACTGAACATTGGAAGCAATAGAAGTAACACATATGTGAGACTCTGTGTGCAAAAATTGTATCAAAAATGTTAGTTGATGTAGTCACTATGGATTGAGCATTTTGTGCAGCTTTGAGCTGTCGTCCTGTTCTTGTTTCCTGGTACAGGATCAGTAAGGAACATGATCGTCATCACAGAGTTTCATGCCCAACAAACAAAAATTGCACTGTACTTTGAAAGCGAACGATGGGCTTAAAGATGCACAAGACACCACTAACAGTAGGGGGCCGATTTAAAAACTGACAAAGCGTTTTCTCTGCTTGTCGTAACAGGCGAATGAAAGAAAGCAAAGAAGTGATAGGCCATCGTCCATAGCGATTATCGTTCACTGCTTATGATTATATTGTGTTCGTTGCTATATCAGTATTTTTTTTTATAGCCACTTCTTTTGAGTGGATCACCCTGTCCAAGACCCTGTAACAGCGGCCACTTACAGACGGACAGGGTTACAATAACTGGAAAGATATGATCTTTTCCTGTTCGGCTTAGCCTACCCAAGTTATTACAGCCTGGGTTGAGTGGTGGGCGTGGATAAGCGAGCCGGATTCGCCGGGACTCGAACCCGAGGTCTTCAACCTGCGATGCCAACATGTTTAACCACTAGGCCATCGCGCCCACAGATTTGCTCTAGCGTCGCTTCAATCAAGCAATGCTTTTTAATCCCTGTCATTTAAAAGAGGGTATTATAAAAAGGAAAAGAAAGCCGAGAATTTGGCTTGACCATATGGTGATTTTATCACGACTCCACGTACAGTTACGGGTTTGAAGTCGTGTTTGAATATTTTCCACTTCATCTTGCGTTTGAGAATTAAGGCGTAATCTGCCCTCCACCTCTCGCCCTCTTAAACATTTAAAAACATATGCCCACGCGGCCAACATGTACCTACAGACTTTTAAACGTGTTACAATCGTTAGCATATGTGAACCTTATCGCCATCTATAAGCTAAAATCTAGTATAATATTAGCGTAGGAATAAGATCTATTAAACCAACGGTCGTTGACTTACCATTTTACGTGTTTGAACCCTTCAGTTGAAAATGAAATCTTCAAACAAACACTTTATTCCCGGATTGCGCACTCCTTATATAAGATGTTTTAATGTGTATAGAAACCGAAACCGCAAAAATGTCTACTTTAATTCGTGTTTTCTGGGGGGAAGTTATTTAAAAATATCAAATTTTTATATCCTTAGGGAAATCTATATCGGTGACATGACGTTACTTCCGTCAATGACACGAACAAGTTGAAGTGTTTGAAGTGCATCAACTGTAACTCCTGGCGCCTTTTTAGTTTCGATTCAGTGTTTACGCCTGAAAAGAGATGACATGATATTCCTTTGATCCAAAGCATAACTTCCCACATTGTTTCTTATCGGGTAATTTATTGGGATATATTTTCGCAAATTAGAACTATTTCTTCTGCAACCTATTTATAAATTAATTTATTTGACCAATAAGATCATACTCCAAAATGAAAGTAAAATTTGTACACCGAAGCTTTCAGTAAGTTTTAGCGATACTAAGGCTTGAATACAAAAATGTTGTATGGAGAAAATGCGCTAACATAATTTCGTCAGTCAAGTCCTTTGTGTGGTGAGACGCATCATTGGGATCATTCCATATTTACTCGTATCACAAATTATGGGAAATGTGTAAATATAATCATCAGAATTTGTCCCCAATAAAAAACTAACTAACTGTCACTTCTTCTCATCTCCAAATAAAGAAATAAATTTGACAAAAATTCGACTATTTTGTCTGTGTTCGGCGTATACTCAAATGTATATACGCAATTTTTTAATCCATATGAACACGGCACAAAAATATAAAGCAATAGTATTACACTCAATGTATTCAAATAACCACATGAGCACACTGATACAACACGAAAGTATGAATATAGCCAAACATTATACACTCACTTTCCAACAAACCATTTCTACCACAATGTGGTTTAAAGTACCGCCAAAATAAATAATAAAAATATTGTACTACAACCACCACATTTGATCTTCGTTAACAAACTTAAATCATTGTATATCATTCTGTTCGTTAACTTAACAGCATCTCAAAATGACATTATGTTATGCCAAATATAGCTCAAGTTGCCATTCCGACAAATATGATGAAACTTCTTCCGCCGGAAAAACACTTCAGGCACAAACCCAACATCTATATTTGCCCTTCTCCAAGCATGCAAAATTCCAGCACAATACACTAACTATTTTTCAGGTAATGTGTATGAAAGAAACTGACCAAACATAATACTGGACTCAAGTCACCGCATATATAATACATCCACAACTCTAAAAACCAGTATTGATCAATATTTTCAATATCTCAACCATCTTGGGAAATTTCATCCTGATATGTCAGTTATACCCAGAGTTACGTAATATCGGCAAAATGACAGAACTCCTTCGACCACAAGTGAATTCTAAATCCTGCATCTGAATCCATACGGGCCATTATCTCACTTCCTGGTTTTGCGTACCAATTTCCAATACACTGCACCCAATATCATTCGAATTATGGCCAAAATGATGAAAAACTGAAAACTGGCCTCCAGTCACCACATAAAGCCTCCATGGTCAACTCCCACAATCAATGTAGACCATTTTCTCGGCGACCGCGAACTCCTCCCAATATTCCAGCTTGATACGCACAATAGGACTAAAGATATCAAATTTCATAAATAAGCTTCACCACCTAAACACGATTCCTCACACCACCCCTAAAAACAATAGCTCTCCATATCACCCACAACACAAAAAAATTTTCCGACCGGTCAACAGCAATCGGGATTTTCGTTCTAGATTACGCGGAAGACTGAACCTTTAACATTAACCTTGCGGAGGGGAAGATGACCCTCTCGGATAACCGGTGTGTTCATTCCGCAATGAAGAAAGTCCACAAGGGTATGTAAAATTATTATCAGTTGTAGTTGGGCTTAGAAGAGAAAGCATAGTTAAATCGCTATTAACTGCTCCTTACAGCAGTGGACTTACGCATTCTACTTCGGTAGTTGTTCCAACGAACAGATTTCCTATAAAAGCTGCGGTATTCGCATGACTGTTATGGTAGATGCTACCTACGAGGACATCTAGTACTACTAGCTGACAGGGTTTTGAGATAGGACATCCCAGTACTACTAGCTGACAGGGTTTTGAGATTGAAATTCCTGCCGCAACCATGACAGGAGAAACCCATGCTGCCCATGAGACATACGCACGAATGTTTCTCTCACCTAGGCTACTGTGAAAGAAGTAGGTATGGATGTAACTAGACTACTAGCACATCTGACGAAGTGCCGTAGCCTAAAGAACTCATAATAGAGTATCAAGACGTGAAGCATAACATCCACAGTAGCAATAAATCATCGCAAGCCAGCCAGAAGAAGGGTTTCACAAAAAAAAAGTTGTACAGGACCATGTAGATGTACATGAAGAACAGAGGGTGATTGAATATAGCACGAGTGTGTAAACTCTTCAGTCGTTCGTTTTTAGAGGTCTTTTGTGGGAAATCTGTTAATGTTCTTGGATGACATTATGGCCGCTGGAAAATAATTTGGATTGACTCTGATAAATTCGTATATCCTCATTTGGTCATCCTCCATGTCCACACACGACTGTTTGAACAATCTTTCATTTGTAGGGCGGGATTTAATCCAGTTGATTACACTAATAACCTTATTTTCAGTAGTTGGCCTAGTTCACAACTGATGGCTGCAGCTGCCAAATTCTCTCTATGAATAATACAGTGTACTGCCATCATGCTTGAATTGTCGTCTTTTAAAAGTTTGAGTACTCCCTTGTCTTCCCATCATTGCTGGAGTGGAAATGAGATTTTTAATCGGAATACCATTTTCGGTAAAATACTCTTGGACTACAGCCTAAATATCTCGCGCTGTGGTAGATATTTTCAAAGACTTGCAAAAAAGCATTGCTTCGGCAAAATTTGAATCATGCTTGAACCTGGTATAAACTCAGAAGTAAGGCTTCACTATCTCGAACTGTCGATTCATCGAGAGCCGACGAAAATTTTGTCTTGCGAAGAAATATCATTTAATTGCAACTGAACATCAATCGCAATATTGACAATGCGGCGGCGGAGAGTGTCGTTACTTAACGGCAAATTGACAAGTTGATGCCTGGTGTTCCACTGTCAAGCATTGTTCGGTGGTATATCTCACAGGCTGGTTTGATCAACTCTTCGCCATCGATGTGCGGTCGAGATTTCTTTGCCAGAAGAAAACTCAGTTTGTAGCTACTTGCAACCCACGCAGATTTCAATTAGTTTGCACCTTAAACATGGATGTAAGTGACATTTGCCTATTCTTCTGCCTATGTTCGTTAAGACGTTTGAAATATTCAAGAGATTTGCCTGCATGCTAAGATGAACATTTTCATGAATCACCTTACTTTGGTTCTGTCAATGAATCGCAAAACACAGACGATTTACAGCCACAATCATTTACGGTTTAGTTCCTAGATCTGGAGAACACAAATTCCAGTTTAGATAAAATCCAGAGTCTACACGAGTATCTTTTTTTTTTGTTGTTTTATTTCTATGAACCACACGTCATCTAAAATTCGTCTTTCTTGGCCATTTTGACTTTTCAATATGCTACAAATATATTTGAGTATTTCTTTTCGTCACTACTGAAATATAAATGTGAAGTATTACTGTAATAAGGTTACTTAACAGTCGGAGAGCAAACCAGAAAATCTAACCGCCATGCCTTACTGCCCATTAGACACCAAATTATCTAGCAGATTTTATCTTAAAATGCAGCAGCTCTTCAATGCAAGCCAGAAATAATCTAACTATACTAATAAACTTTACCTAATCTACCCTACTTTCTAGGTAGTCAATACGTACTTTTACTGAACAAATAATCCACGTACAGTGATACTGTGTAAGTATAGCAAATGGCTAATACTTGTGAACAATATATAGGAGAACAAAAGCCATTATGAACCAAACCGAACCCGTTTACAACGTCAGTCACTGCTAGTTCAGAAGTAGCTTGTTCCTGCGCACTATTGTAGACAGTCTAAGCCAAAAACACTCAGAGATCGTATTTTTCTGTTGCAAATAAATAATTGAACAAAATAAGTATATATTTATCATCTTCAGTTTATCCTCCCTAGTAGCACATTTCTTCCCTGAAATAAAATATCCTATTTTGGGTGCGCCAAGATTGTCGTTTGGAGATGCACGGATTTTAGACAGGAAAGCAGAATATTTTGGGACACAGTATTTCCAGCTGGCGGTGGTTCAATGCTCTCCTAACCGCATTCTCAACATGACCGAGACCAACGAACTGTCACATGATTTGGGTTATATTATTTCGGCACTACTTCCCATTAACCGCTAATTCGTTGCCAGTTCTCAACTATCGCCAGTTCCCGTAGTAAATCTTACCAAGAAAGGGACAACTTTTCAATGAACTTATGCGTGTGAAGAAGCCTTTATACATCGAAAAAGACGCTCACAATATCACCGATTTCGCTTTCCCCGATTCCGAGTCAATCATTAACTGGACACAACTGTGTTCCGCAGGAAAGGATAGCCGTTTAATATCATTACAGTGAGGGTTCAGAAAAAGTCGTCTCGCGTGTCCAGTAATGTACAACACATAGAGAACTTCCTGCAGTGTTCTTCCCATTCCGCATATTTTAAACATTATCTATGGGTGTACCGTTTCTTGTGCGCACTAACAACGCCGCACCTACAAAGCTAATGAGTTTTTAAGGGAACTGGAGGTTGTTCCGATTGATGAGTATCCCTCGATACCTTTCAATTGTGAGTAAATGACCCAGACGGTCAAAAAGCATCTGAATATTCCACTTGCCAGTCGGCCAGTCAGTTTCTCAGGTTAACAGGATTATGTGCAGGCGCGTGTAATGAATGGTTCCTGAAACAAACGCAAAGTAAACCACAAGAAAGCCGCAACAAAACCATGGGAATTGACTAAAGATCTAATAGCATACCACTAAATTCTGGGAAGGAATTAAACACAGCGCTAACCAGTGTCATGACATACCCCAAACTAAAACCTACACGAAAGTAATTAGGTTACAAGTAAAATCACAGAAGCAGAGAACACTTTACAAAATCTCAATTCAAGGAGAGTACGAGAGCGGGAAACGAGCGTAGAAATATAACCCCGACGGTTTATAAATATCGACACAACTCATTTCTCTACGCAGATATCCATCAAGGATCCCTTTGGTGCGCTCATGGTCATAACTCCATTCGAAAAACAATCTTCAATCATTACATGTAAATTCGGCACTTGCCCCAGCTACGCAGCAATGTAATGCTAAAGGTCTTTCTGCGGCTGCTAGAAGAACTGATCGAAAGGCTGATCGAGACGCGTGTCTGTGATTGGGGACAAATTCTGGCAAAGAGAATTCCTGTTCTTATTTTCCTAGCAATAATTGAAAAGTCCATTGCGCCCAGACAAGAAAATGGGCACTGTAAGCCAAGATGTAGAGTGGTTGCGAGCGCCAGCGCGGGTGTTATTAGGACCATTGTGTAAGTTTAAAGGGGGTTTCTTTGGTTTGATGATGGTGCCTCAGGAGATCCAGAGAAGTTATGAGCGGACTCGAAACCCAATGGCAACTGCTCGAATATTACGTTTTGTTTGGGTTTTTATAGGGGGTTTATTTGTTTTTTTTTTTATTATGTGGTTCCTTCATGGATATTTTTATTTATTTTTCCTGATCAGTATTTTTATGGTTAATTGTGCGGAAGTCTGGATAAACATTAGGATTACAGTTATTAGAATTGTTACGTTATCCATTTTGTTAAAAGGTAAAGAAATGCGTTTAAATCACGAGCCTTCAGGTCTTGAAAATACAATCAGCATTCTTTCATACAACATCCGAGACCACGAACTTGACAGTTCCACTCGAAATTACACGAGAATTATCTCAAGAATTCCCTGATACAGTTACACTCTGAGTGTTTTTACGGCACTACTTCACAAATTACCGATAATTCGTTAGCCAGTTTTGTCACACAATCGCCAGTCCCGAGTAGTCAGTCTCAATCTTCTACACAATGAGTTGATTCGCTTACACTAACGCCGAATAGGTCAAACCACTGCATCTCAGCGCACACTCTTGAAGTGAAATACGACGTTGATGTCTCAATAGAATTAGCCTCTATACTCGTTCTCTGTTCATCTATCGAGCTTACCGTATGAAGAAACGTCCAAGAAAATCCCAATTAGATCTACCTCGATAAATTGAGTCTTACGATACACGAACATATTCCCCGATTTCTAATCGCACGAATAGTTTCACACACACAATTTATCAAAGAATACAGTACCTAAAATACTTTATATTGGACACCGAGTATCGCCGTTGTATTCCACGCAGGAGAAACAGTCACACGCCAAGATTTTCTTGCACTTACAACAAATTAGTGACTAGGCGTGCGACACTACACTTTCTCCACAGAGAGTGCATATCAGTCAGCCCTCTCGATCACACCAGTCGCTACACGCGAGTCATTGTCTACAAACGTCATATAGTAGACACGCGATTTCCCCTATATGCATATGTGTCTCAGCGTCACTGATCCTACGCCAATATCACAATTTAACAATCCAACTATCCGACAGGACTCCGTTTAACAACACGCTCTCTTTTCACTCGTACGCGATCTTGTCTGACACAAAATTCTAACCTACTACCGCAACGACAAATCTCGAGCTAACGAGCTACACTGAATGACTCAAAATCTTATATCATACGGCAATTCCAAAACCCCATAGATCTTAGGTCTCGTCCGAGATTGAACGGTGCACACAAACACAGTACTCTTATTTTCTTGAATACAAACACTACCCAAGCATGCGTGTGTAACTTTGTATGATTTTTCTATCCAGGCACTCTCGTGGTACCATAGCGCGTATTCTTCACAGCTTCAGTAGTATATATCACAACAGCTGCTGCCCTTAGTCTAGGCTCTCTACCAGTTTGAATCAGGCTCTTACAAGAGATATATCACTTATGCAGGCGAAGGCAGATACAAGCAATCACACAATCGAGCAACTCCTCAACTAGACAATACAAACGAGAGTAGCGTGGAGACAGACGACAGCAAGATAGATAAAAGCCCAGGCGAAATGATACAGATCTCAATAGCTTAACACTAAAATTCTGATGAGGCTATTACAGAACAGCACTAGACAGTGTATTGAATACCCCAAACTAAAACCTACAAAGAACTATTAGGTTACAAGTTTTTTTTTTTTTTTTTATAACTCACAAAGCAAGAGACACTTACAAAATCCACATTCAGAGAGACGTTTTATGTGAGCAGGAAAGAGGAGCTAATAATTTTACCCGTCGGTTTATATAGACACAATTCACTCTACGCAGACCAAAATCTAGGGTCCTTTGGTGAGCTTCATGGTCATATCAAAAATCGAAAAAAATCTTCAATCATTACATGTTAAATTCGGCACTGCCCTGCGACGCAGCCTGGTAATGATCATTGGGGCTCTCTGAGGTGCCGTAGAAGGATGATCGCAAGGGCTGATCTGAGACGAGTGTCATAGATTGTGGGACAACTTATCAGGGCACACGAGAATCCTGTTCTTATTTCTGCATTAATGAACAAGGCCATTGCCCCCAGTAAAATGATCCAAGATAATAGGGCCAACAGTTAGACCACCGAAATGTTGTGTGGTTGAGAGAGAGAGAGCGGGAAATATTTGGTTATTCCGAGTATGGTGTCTATACGGGTTTATTTGGTTTTAAAGTGGTGCCTACATGGAAAATCTCAACAGAAGTTATATGTTCGGAAGTCGATCAAAACCTCATGGATCCAGATAGCACTTATTACGTTATCCACCCCACAAGGTGAAATGAAATGCGCGCACAATCCCGACGCGCTCTGGGTCATGAATTACGAATGGCTCTGTGTCCTTGGATGACCGCTAGGTGGGGTTACCAATATATATGTTTATTGGCAAAGAATCACATAGCGGTGACTTGTGTCGACGTTATCATCTCTGGGTCAAACTTGAGGACTTCTGCTGGTGGTTTTCATTTATATCCAGTTAGAATTGCCCCGCCGTTAGCTCAAGTGCTGAGAGTTTATGTTTGGAAGCCTACTAACTTGTTTTTCAGTAATAATCATACCACCTGGAAAATCGAGCTCATATTTCTTTTGGAAATACTAACTTTGGCGTTACTAGGTTTAGGGCAAAGTTTCCTGTGTTACGGTATCTATAAGTAGGTTTTTTTTTTTACCTGTAGTACTACGGTCACTGGTCCTGGGTTGTATAGCTAGTGTATGTACGTTTTATCCTGAAAGTTTAGAAACAAATACTCAGTCGCCTACTGTTTCGGCCTATGCAACAAGAAAGATCTGGCAAAAATTGGCAAAACTAGAAGTAAAGTTTAAAAAAGGCATATTTGTTGCAGGGTGGATCTGTAGGCACTAAGGGTCTGCAGTATGTCAGTTCAATAATTAAACTGATACCGTACTTGAGCCACACCCACATTACCCTATCATTTTGATATTGTCTGCAAAACCTTGCTAGTGAAGGTGTACCACATAAGTGCATCACAGATGCAGGAATTTCCGCTTTAAAATTTCCTAATCAGTGGGACGGAGAGAAATAAATGCAAGAGCTTTTTTTGGTTTAAAATAGATCAACCTGACTTTTGGGACATTTAAACTCTCAATCTGCTAGTAGAACCAAAATGGTGGGGGGGGGGGTGAGGTGTGAGGGCCTTGTGGACTTGTGATTCCAACTAACGGATAGCAGCCCCTGTGCTAGGCAATTGACCCCTCTCACAAGTATAGCCCACGAAAGAATAGCCAACAATAGAAACATGCCCCCCCCCAAAAAAAAATTAAAAAAAATACAATTTATATTTAAAACCCCCCCCCCCCCCCCTCAAAAAAAAAAAGTTCAGAAACACCATTTTCATGTTTGCATTATATATATATTAAATATTTTTTTTTTTTTTTTTTTTTTATTGATATTTTATTTTTTTTTTTTATATTTACAAAAAGAAGTAAGAAAATGATTCTCTAGCGTCTCTTGTCTGTGAAAACATTTTAAAACAATCTATTCACTAAAAAAAACCTTTAAATAAGATGTCAGATCATGTTCTCAATACAAGGCGATGGTAAAATTCAGAATAGTGTTGCAGTGATATCTTTATGTAAAAAGCATTTGAAGGTACAGTGTTGTACATTTTTGTTACATTATGTTCAGATTACCTAAATTTCATAGGTCTTCTTACATTAAAACATCACTGTTTCAGATAGTAGCGAAATATTTTCATACATACAACAGCACTCTTATAGGCGACAACCAAGGCAGCAAAGCAGGAGAAAGTAAGATATTAATTACTTGTACTGAATGTCAATGTAGTATAAATATGTATCGGCTGTATATCGGATTTGGTTTTTACCAAATTCTTTTTTTTTAATACTGCATATCGTATTCTGATCAGACATTATTTTGTCCCTTATGTGATCCAATATGCACCGCTCCCAGAATGTCCCTCTTTAATTTGCGTGAATGAATTCATTTACTCCAGATGTAACATTTCCACTTTCAAAAACAGTTTATATTGGTTAAACCATCCATATCGCACCAAAATATTTTATGTACGAACTCTGTCATATGCAGGTTTGGATTTGCCAATACATCAATAAAAACACAATTATCCGACAAAAAATAATACTAAATGAAAGGCTTGGTCTGATACAACGTGCTAGAAACTTACTGAAATTACCTTTTGCCTATATTTCTCGCTTTAAACTCACGGCTGGAATTCAATAAACGTTAACCGAGTACTAATTAGTTCCCAATTATTAATTTTTTAAGAATTGTCACCATAGATAAGTTGTTCACCGAGGTGGCAAGGTAAAGAAATTCCCTCTACGAGAGTACACCATACACTTGTGATTTTCAACACGCAAGTATTTAGATAACCAAAACCTAAATGATTTTGTTTACAAAAACTCCTAATTCACTACCACACTTACCGTACTATAATAAACCTTCATCTCTCATCGTGCAGTCAGCTTTGGAGAGTCATCGAGAATGTTTTCAAACATTGTAAAATAAATATGTTGAAACATGGTAGAAAACATGAACATTTATTGAAAATATGCCATTTCAAAGGAGTATTTGAAGACTCCTCAAAAGGTTCTTCACGTGAGTATGTACGAGAGTGAGGCTGCTCAGACTCTGCGTTTGCGGACACTGGGTCAGCGGAGATGCTAAATGTTTCTCTGCACACAGTCCCCCAGGTAAGTCTGTTGGGTCATGAAGAGACAACAAATTCTTGCGTGGTTTATCAAATTATTCAATTCCAACCCTCAGCAGTTCCCTTTTTTATGGCAAATGTACATAATTGAAGCCAAAACATTTATGCTGTTTTATCCAGATTCTATTTTTTGTTAGAACAAAATTTTCTTTTTATGTAAGTCATGTTATGTAACTCTGGAGTAGTTATTTTATGATTTGGTTGTATGCTGTAAAGATTTTATAGATATCACAGTCATCAACAGAGTTTCCCCATCGACTCCATTGAGTCCCTCCGTCCACATCACGACGGTAAGAAAGGAAGACCAAATGATAAATTTGAAAAATCGTTTGGCAGCGTACATGAAAAACTGCGCTACACTCGCCACTGAAAACAGCAGGACATCAAATACCAAGTAACCAGTTCATTGAAGGCGACGAACAGTTCGGAGCGGTTAGTTCACATCTGAAAAAATAATAAATTTGACTTCAACATCTACCTTTTGCACGCTACTTGCCTGCACTTAACAGGTTTTCAAACCGCCCCTACGCAATCGCATCGAATCTATCTCGCCGAGTGGCATAAAAGTTGGACTGATAATATCTGTTTAAGTCTCTCTAGAATATTTTTAATATCAACCAAACACGATATTTTAAAGAAGAAGCATCTTCTCAATAAATGGGTCAGCTTGGATACTAACAACGTTTTGTGTTTGCCAAATTATAAAGTACTACTTTTTGGGGATTGAAAGAAATAAAAATATTGTAACTCTTACACGAAAATCAGAAAAACCCACATTTGGTTTACACCCACCACACATAAAAAATAATCTGTCAAGGTGATGTGAAACATCTGAAAACGCTAGTAGAGCATGATTATCAGTTTCTCTACTACTTTCGCACGTCAAATTCAAACATAGTAACAAAAAAACTTTACTCAAGTTGGTCGTAAAAAAAACTACCCGCCAATCCATAAAAATCCTCCAGCATAAAAGTGTTTTTTCTCTGCGGATATTAAAAGGGGCAATAACATCATTTTGGCCAATGTTATTTC
This sequence comes from Styela plicata, assembly GCA_963675895.2. Taxonomy (NCBI): domain Eukaryota; kingdom Metazoa; phylum Chordata; class Ascidiacea; order Stolidobranchia; family Styelidae; genus Styela; species Styela plicata. The sequence goes on from CAVMBJ020000012.1 coordinate 184,928, forward strand.
GATATACTATTTACAGAGAACAATCAACTCAATAGAATAACAATATGCCGGCGGTGAAACAATTAGTGAAAGACTACACACTATGTGAAATATTTTTTAACATTTTTCTTAGGAAAATATCCGGGCCTCCCCAAACCAACAAAACGGGGGGAAGATAGATGTGATTGTGGGGTTATTGTTAAGGCTAAGCTAGGAATAAAAATTGAAAAATCAATAGGGGATGATCTTAGAATTTGAGTTAAAGAAAAATCACAAAATAAACACTGTCCTATTCACCCGATTCAAAATTTTTCCATCAGAATTCATAATGGAAAATAGGAAATATGCTGACCAAAAACCCAATGATACAGCTAAGCACAGAAAATAAACACACTTTTGTAAGAATATTGCCGTTTGTGGGTAAACAAAAACGACCATCTAAATACCCCAATTCAGAATATCTTCCATATGTATAGATAAAAGTAAAAAAAGACATATATGAGAGCAAAAAACAACCAAGCTCAGCAATGACAATTAAGGCCCTTTGTAAGGATTGCAAGCAATTCCACACAGCTGCATCACATTACGGCAGTCAGCATTTGATCAAAACTCCTATATATAGGAACGATAAATGCTGACAATTTTTATAGCGTTTGAAATGAATTTAAAGATTTAATGAATGACAGAATTTAATTGCCTATATTATTGGTTATTTTTAAATAATTTAAAAAACTTAAACATAACTTGATATCAATAACAAACGCTTATCTGTCACAACCGTATTTGATCGTGCGATTCATTTATGCCATGGGGTGTTTTAAAACAGCTGCACATTTGAGGACACGTTACTCTTCATTATCTTTCCCACAAACTCTTGTGTGGCGTGTACAAAGATTTTCTCAGACGAAGTTATCATCCTCGGCAGTCTGAATATATAGCGAAATTTATTTTACATAAATTACGTTCACCTGTTAGATTAGATAGCTGTTCTCTTCGTATGAAACTGACTCCCAAGGGAGTAATATAAGCACAAACTATTTTGTCATACAATATTCTTTTCAACAACAGATGACTCGTGATTTGTATTCATTACATATCTGGTAAATTCACTCATCACACTAGTATAAATATACATACGTCAGACTGCATTGCCTTATCATATCATTGAGATTCTGTACTACCAGCTCATCTTTTAATATTTTTGAAAGATTACAAGTGTACATAATGGGCCCTCCATCCTATCCAACATGAATCTTGCCCAGAATTATGCTATAACCTCTGTATTGAACTTACTATTTAAAATATTAGTTTATGCGATCTACACACATCAACCATCGACAGTCCTTAAGATAATCATAGCAAAACGTAATATAATCCTAAAGTAAGATAATGTCATGGCAATAAAATGATTAGAGAAAAAATACATAAATATAGATAATTAAACCCATGCAAACTTTTAATTTGTCAAGCATAGGCCACAGCTAGTCCAACGAGCAGCGGTCCATCTGTGACCCATAACTTAACAGAAGAATGCTACGCATATTTATCTGATTGAGAAAACAGGAAACTTATCATCCTAAATATGAGATTCAACATCCGGGTTTTATAACACAACAAGCCCATATTACATTGGCAATTCTAGAGTTCTCTGCGGAAAGTTTATGTTTATGTAAGGTAGTCACAGATTAGAACACAGCAAGTTCCCTTCATTTTACTCACAACACAGATCTTATTTCTGATTGTGAATGCATTAACTTACATCCTAAATGAGTTTTCAACACTAGGGTTATAATCACACAAGCCCAAATAGAAATTGGCAATTTTAGAGTTCTCATAAGAAAGATGTTGAATTTATGTATGGGGTGTCCTAGATGAACCCCAGAGGACATTCATTACACTCAAAAAACAGTCCAGAAAAAATTAAGAACATACAAAAAAGTGGTTTCAATATGAATTGTATAACAAATTAGGAATCTTTAGTAGCATCACATTTAGTATAATAATTTAACGTCCAAAAACATCTCTTATGTGTATAATGTACAACTGGACTGGCAAACATTTGCAATTTTAATGCCTCTGTAAATCAATTAACACAAATACAGTCACACTTTAGGAGCTGGTGACAGTCACACCTTTTATACCAAGAATAATAAATGCAAAAGACTTTATGCTAAATCAATATTGACAATCCTGTTTTCTATTCCGCCCATTAACTATGGTACTACGCCATAAATGAACCACTGTTTAGCTGGATTACACTGTTCTCTATATTTAGGTTAGTGTCCCAGAATTTGCATTTACACACAAGAATTAAATATTTTTTATGCGAGCGTAATAAACGACCAAGTAAAACTAAAAATAGCATGTTAGTTTACAAAATTTTTTAACGACCATATAGATTCAGGACAACGTACAATAACATAAACAAGAGATTAGGTGGGTGATCTTGGGCTTTGTACTCAGTAGAACAAATGTTCCAAAATCTGACATAAATAACATTGAACGAAATTTTCGTATCCAATTACGGACTAGTATTTTCATTACTTGTAGTTGACTAAACTACCCTACCGTCAATGTAGCAGTCCTGCCCTATTACAAATTTTCAGAGTATATGATCCATGGTATGATACTATAATCAATGAATCAAAATAATTTTGGGTGCCCTGATCAAATCGACTTGCAAACCCACTAGCCTTTACTGGTATAGCACTTACAAAGTACTGTATATACAAATCACAATATTGTTTACACTACGTTACCTCTAGAAAATTCCAAGCTCTAGATTATCCAGAACACAGCTATATCACCACTTTACCGCTGCAGTGTAAGTTGCTAAATGCGCAGGTCTATTGAATAATATTTTTTGACCAACTCATAAATTCTGATACACAACAAGTTTTCCGTCTTCAAATTGATACAAAACAAGATTCATGCACTAGCACAAGGTTATATATAATTTTACATCAGAACATGGCCCATTTGTCAAATTTGCATTCCATGAACCAATTTCACAATGGATCAAACTTGATTGCAATAATTGACACACCGTAAATTTACTGAATGGGATATTTGGAAACTCATGAGTACCGTAAGCAGATTTTGTTATAAGAGGAATCATAAGATATAGGTATCGAATTGGGATTTTCCAAGGTTTTTGGTCCGACAAATTTTTTATGATTTGATGTGTACATGAATATCTTGTAATATGGATGCTTATTAACATAACAACATGATTAGGATAAAGGCAGTGAAAACGTATCAATGTGAAAACATGAAAAAGGTGACTATGCACCAAAACAATTAGGATTATTAGTTTTAAAGTTGTCTTTGTTTGTCAAAATTTCTACTAGGTCATGCTTGGGCTATAGAATGATTATACTCAGAATCTAATTTAAAATTTATTGTTGTATGGTTTACATTTGGATTTGGGCATGTGTGCAATATCTGGCCCAAGTTTGAACCATAAACATCTGCCTGAAAAAGATCCCCTCTTAGTTTTTTCATTGAAACCAAAGTTGTATGATTGCGTTGTTTGTCACGGGAGATAGTAACCATTTTGATTAGTAAACTAGGGTGGGTTTCAACGGGGTCTAAGTAAAACGGGGTGTCCTTGTAAAAATGTAAATCAAATGGAATGCCTCATCCAAGAAGTGCCAAGGTTGATGTTTTTTTTTAATACTTTGCTTTTTGACCCCTAATTGGTTGATAACTAGGTGAGTTGTGTTACTAGAATAGGTGGAAGTAATTTACTAGGTTCGTTAAAATATATTGGGTTGATGGTGTAAAAATAGTTAACTGTCATAAGTACCAGTGAAAAACAAATTTTGCAAATGAATTTTAAAATGTTTCACTTTGAAGATTTTTTGATTCTTGTTTTTATGAACTCACTGCACTTATTCAAAAATAAACAATAAGAAAAAAAATATTCAATAGATTGACCATAGCAAAGATCTGTCAGTTAGTAATTGCTTATGTGAGACAACAGCAACTTAATGGAAAGAAAGGATATATCTATACGAAAAAAGGCTCATTCCTGATTTTTGTTATAGATCATTTGACGATGCCATATGTTTGTGTTACATTGAAATAAGTATTGGATATTTATTTATGAAAAGAAGTTATTTGCCATTTTATGAATTGCAATTTTATAATTTTATTGATATTATCATTAACAATGGATTTGTATTTTTTATATTTTAAAATTTGAATGTATTTGGATATATTTACTAATATCGATTTTTGTGATTTTTTGCGTAACAGCCTTATGCCAATTAAACCCATTTCCAGGTTTCTGTAAATCAAGGAAATGTTCGAGTGGGAGTGATTTAAGAAGAAGCCATAGTAGTTTGCTTGCGATGAAGTTGGCAAACAGTAATGAATTACAATGGTTCATGTTATAAGGTGGAATAATGACTACAGGAGTCGATAGTTAAGAATTGGAGGGAAGGTAAGATTGTTATTATTATTTGATTTTAGGTTTTGGATTCATTTGGGATAGTGATAATAGTTTTTTGTTTTAAGATATCAAGAAAAATTTTGAGTATGCAGAATTTGTGACCAAGGAATCAACATTGGCATTAGATGTTTACCATTTGGTTAAAGAATGTGTGTTGTGAAAATTTTGAGTTACAGTTTTTAAGTTGTTATGATATATATATATGTAGAAATGGGTATTTTATTTAATGATAAACACCGATAGATGATATTTGAAATATTTGTTGGGTATCCATTGTGCAGCAAGGACCGTTTATTTATAGCAAATTTTACAGAGTAAATTATAGGGTTCAGGATTAATGGATATTATTTTTGAAGAGGGTAATTTTTGATAATGTTTTTTTTATTAAGTTGGGTGTTTTACATTGTTAGCTTGATTATGAAAGATTAGTGATTTTTTTGTTTAATCAGATTGTGGAGTATAAATACTATTTTCATTAATTATAGTTTAAATTTCGAGTAACCATGCATTTAAGTAGAGTGAATTAATTATATAGGTTATATTGGTTGATAGTTTTATAATTTTTAGAAGTAAAAGGTTTGAGTTATACAATATTTTATGTTGGTGATTATTATTATAAGTTTGCGGTTATGAGTGATGGTTGGTTTTTTGATATCAGTTTTGAACGGGCAAAGGTATATATTTTTAAGTTGGTGATGATGAATTAGTGAATTGAACGGTTTAAAAATGGACTGTATCTGATCTGTAATTGATTGCCTGATATTGGAAACATGTTATTTAATAAAACACTTTCATTGCAGTTGAAGTAGGGTTTTAATATATTTGTACTAATAGCGGGCCTTGCTAAATTTTATTGGATCTCGAATCCTTATTTAGGATAAAATTGGTTTGGGAAAATTATTTATGATTAAGAGGTGTTCTTTAAGCAATTAAGTTTATTGGAACAATATGAATTTTTGGGGTATCTTAATTCAAGGTGGGGTTAATCTTTTTTTATTTATAAGGGATGTTCGGAATGTTAGATTTTATGCATTAATCTTTGGGATGATTTTATAATATTTAAAAACAGGGCAACACTATTATTTCATATCATTATTGTTTGATTTTGATACCATTTTTAATAACAGTTTGATATACTATGATCTCAAAATTATAATAATTAATGAATCTATTAGCCACAGAGTATATCATTAAATATTTTGCAATTGTTGGAAGTATGATAGATGATTGATCTGAATCGGTGTTAATTTTAGGATGAATGGTATGCGGCAGAGGTGGATCACCCTGGAATTATTGTTTGATATGATCATGATGTTTATATTAGTGGTATGGGTGTTTTTGGGTATATGATTTGTGATTTTGGTGATGAATTTTTTTTTTTATGCCTCAACAATGTAATCCATGGGATTGTTGAATTACTTTGTTTATTTGATGTTGTGTTTTAAATGAGATATAATTTAATGTTATGTCAAGGATTACATTTGGAATGATTTGTAAGATAGTATAAGTATTTATTTTATTAAGAATAGTATAGTATCAACTGGAAAAATTTTGATACCAGTTTTTTAATATTGAATATCATGATTTAAGATATTTTACGTGTCATGATGATTTGTAATGTCTTATGGAATTGTTTGGTTGTTTTTAGAAGTTAATAATAAATATGAGTATTAGGAAATTTTGAATTATTATGTGATGAGTTGGTTATAGTACTTTTATGACAATACTATTTAGTTGTATTAGTTTTATAATTTTAGTTGCCAAATGAACTCTGTTGTAGTGCACAGGGATTATCCAAAAGATATTGTATATAATTTTACATTCGGGAGATGAACATATTCTAAGAGAGTTAAAATTATTTTTTTTTTATATTTCAGAAATATGATTATTTAATAGATTTTCATTCTTGGTATTAAAATTTGTAGAGTTTATGTAAAATTTATCCATTTATGCACCATTGATATTGTTTTATATGGAGTGAAGTGATTGCAGACAATGGGGAGTTGGTGTGAGTAGTTATCCAGGATTTTGACATTAATTGATTTATCTGGGTGGATTATGGTTATTTTGCAAATGTTGTGTTTGGTCAGGGATTTGGCTGTATATTAGAATGTGTAAAAGTAATAATAATCTGCATATTCGTATAATGTTATCATAATGCAATTAAAAATAGTAAAATATTTCGCTATTAGCCATTCCTGATTCGGCACCTTCGCATAAGGTTACATGCCTTCTTTGTGGTATTTCAATTTTTATTTTGAGAAATATGTATTCTCATAAACTCCAAAGTTAAGTTCCTGTGATAAATGTAATTGTCTGTGATATTGTTTTGTCATAAATGGAGTAAAAAAATCTAATGTGTGTTTGTAATTTGGGTTTTTTTATAAGTAAATTGTTTGTTTTTTTTTATGAATAAGACTTTTTTGTCAATATTTTAAAATAGCAATGTTTTTCCTGAATGAATATAGTTCAAGTTGAGAGTTCGTTCTCAATCATTTTTTTTATAGCATGAATGAGTAAGATATTATGAGTCATGGATCATACAGGTACCAATGCGCCAGTCCATCAAACTTAAAAAAGAAAGTTATTTGGATCAAACATATTTGGGGTCAAGTATGATAGTTGTTAGTAATGAGTGGGGAGTCTGTGGAGTTGGATGTTTGTTATTGAAAGATTTTTTTGTTCTGATTAGAGTTGATAGGAAAGTGTTTAGTTGTAAAGTAATGAATTGCTTGTCCTACTTATATTTATATTGGGTTCCATTGGTTACTTGAGTAATTAGGTGGTTAAGAAATGATCCTAGTTGTTCATATAAGTGGTGTTAATTCCTAAAAACTTTTGGGTTTGGTATTTTAATAGGAAAATGGGATGGGGAGTTTGGAAGGTTTTTGTATGGTTGTGGTTGGTTTTGAATAATTGATTTAAAAGATATAACTTGATCAACTCAATAGATGCGAATTACTGAGTTTTCTATTTTTTGAACAAACAGACCTAATTTCCAATCAATAAGTAAGCCTTCTTAAAATAATTGCATTTCAATTTTCTTGTGTCTTATATGACTAATTCCTTCAACAAACAAATATAAACCCGTAGATAGATCGCAGTGTGAGGCGCTGCCTATAGATGATTATAATGGTATTTGCAAATTCCTGGTTTTTGTTACATGGCGATATTAACTCGTGCTACAGTCTCAATTGTCAATTATTATATCAATATCAATTACATCACGGTTCTTTTTCGCGGGAATCATTTTTTGATTTGTACACACTGACGCGTTAGATCACACTCGATTAGTAATTTTACGTCACTCGCGGTGGAGCGGTATGCGGGAGGCGATTCTTAATCCATACATTTCAATTTCCGAACGTGGGTTCATTTGACGAAACAAATATGATATAAAGCCACCATGCCACCAAATTTAATTACTTTTCGCGCGGGTTTCGCGGAAAATTTTTTCAAAACATCAATTGTCTTCTTTATTTTTGGAATTACGATTCACGATAATTATGATTCTTGCGTTTAAAAACTATAATGAATGATTGATGAAATACAAATCGGGAAGTGTTTGATTCGTTAGGGGTCAATTGCCTCAAAATTCGCCGAGTCTGCACTTATTATATAAGTCAGATAAGTATTTAATACCAATTTTTTAACATGTGCGAATATTACTATATGTTGTTATCTCGTTGCTCCCGGCGATATTTAATGCAAGCCAATTTAGTGTATTAATCGAAGCGTAACCCTAAAGTGGAAAAGCGCCCATGAAATGCACTCTGAATCCGCGAAAATGTCAGAATGAAATGTAATAGATCTATAGTACAGCGCACGACGCGGATATGTCGTGCGTGTGTCTTTGAGGCATATTTTTCACGGATCCATGAAGCTTAATGCACAATTTAGTTAATAAGAGACAAAAACAAAACGACGCAAAAACTCGAGAGAGGAATGTGACTTTATTACTTTAATATATAGTGCACAACAAAGTCGACTCCCTGTGGAAGAGTAATTCACAGCTACCAATTCAAAAAATTTATTATGGCCTAGCATTGCGCTTACAAATGGACCGAGCTTGAATTGACACGATCCAACTGTAAAAACTAATACTTCCAAAAAGCAAGTAATATCAAAAAATTTATCCCACGCATAATCGGCTAAATAATTCAGTGGCCCATGCCCGAACATGTACGTGCTGGTTTGGCATTCCTGTTCCAATAAAATGTTAATGTTGTCGGACTTCACTCTTTGACACGAGAGAGAAACAACGTACAGGAAACGTATACTTATTGAATTAGTTTATGTCTTGGCCTTAAATCTTGGCCTCGCCTGATGACGTAAAATATCTACCTGGCCGGCGTCGGGAAAAATCGTACGCTCAAGTGCTCTTGTCTTTTCTCTCCTTATTGTTGCCCACAATTTCCCGATGGCCCACTCTTTTCTTTACTGATCTGCCGAAGTGTAATTTGATATTCCACGGATGATATTGAAGTTTTTCTAAGAGCTTTATTCGAGCAAATTTCCACCTCGTTTTAGCCCTGGTTTCCTATTTATAATAATTGCGCTTATGTTAGTGTAAACATGGTCGTTTAAACTAAACCTAAAATGATTATTCGTTTTGATAAAAGTCAAGGTATTAATTGCGTTTTGTTGACACCCACAAAACCAAATACCTTTTTAATATTAGCCACAGAATTAAAAAGCACATATTCTTTCTTAAAGAGCTTATATATACTACTAGTGAATTAAAACTGTGTTGCTGTGTGCGCTGAGTGAAAATATGATCACTTAAGCTTTACATTCCACAAATTCCTCACGAATGGTAACAAGTGCTAATACTCCCAAATTTATTTTTATTATGAATTCAACAGAATCTGCACATGGGGCCCACGTTTATTATCTAGCACTAGTGACTGATTTATTTCTCCCTAATCAGAAATTATGCATCGTTTTACACACATTGGTTGTTTGCATCTATGCATTATCTTCAAACAATTTGGACAAAGAGCTTTAATTCATCTGTCAAAGGATGCTCTCAAAAAAAAAATATATTTGAACCATGTTGAAATTATAATAAAAGCACAAACTTTGCAATTCAACATGTCACTGCGACTGAATTTGATGATATGGTTTTAGTTTGAATTACTTGATATTCAATCATGTTTTGTCTCTTTACATCCATGTGCTTTCTTAGGACGGTATTTGTTTAGTTATATGTACTAAAAGTTCATCCATCAGGGCTGATGGGGTTAGAACAAGAAAACTTCGGTACTGGAAGTAAATTGACAGACATCATCAAGAGATGGAGTAGCTAAAATGAAGCACAACCGCGCAAATGCATTTGAAGGAAAAAGAGATGATGCCGGTGCAGAGATAGGTATGATGGTTTCATAACTTCTGTGTTTACAAATTTCCCAGTAGCCTTTTTTTTTTCTACATAGAAACATGCAAGGTATAAGCCATAGATGTCCAATCTAAATACATGAAAGATTGAAAAGGCAAAGAAGAATTTCGTTTGAAGTATAGTGGCTGTGTAACTCCATTATTATATTTGCACTTCACTAATCGTAGTGGCAGTTGGTTAGGTTCCTTTTATTCAAATGCTACCGGCCTAGCTCAAATGTGAATTTCAATAGAAAAAAGCTTTTTAGAACGAGATTATGGACTTTGGGTTATGCGTTTTATTCGTCATACAAAATACTAAAGAACTTTAATTTGTGTGTAAATGTAAAGTAAGAGTTAGAATAGTTATAACTCGCTAAAAACAGTTACTCTCACTGCTGTATCCTTGTATTTAACTCTTGGTGTTGAGATCCGCTAACAGAAAAGTACAGTGTACAGTTTTGCTGGGTTAATTGCGAAGATTTTTTTCAACAATTTTTTCTAGATACATTCAAAGCAAAAAGTTACTGATTTGGCTCAAGAGTTAGAAACAACACGAAGAACACTGTTAAACTTAAACTCTACAAAGAATCGAATATCAGAAAAAACAAACTTCAATCCAATACAAGAAGACTTGCAGATTCAAAGAAAAATTAAGAAAGAGGTTCGGTTTCATCTGCAAAAATCATTTGTGAAAAATGAAATTTTCATAATGAAAAATCGTAAATTGAAAGTAATTGTTTCAGCTGTATTGGTTTTTGAAAAATATTTACCAAATTGACAATATCTCCGAAAAAATACATGGAAAAAGTGTTAACAGTACTATAATCAAAGTTATTCAAATTTTGTTATTATATAATTAATTACATAAAAAATTTAAAAGAAATGCTACTTTTAGTCAAAAAATATTGCTGAATTTTGAATGTATTCAGTATTTCATGTTTTAAATTATTTTCTCTCGAATGTATAGCAAATTAAAAAATTCGGTTTTTGACCAACCCTGACTTCAAATTCCAATCATATTAGGATAATGGTCCTGATTAAGCTGAATCCTGAATAGTTACTTAAGTTCAGTGATTCGATGTATTGATATATTGTGACGCATGAGGCATAGATTGACTTATTTGTACCTGTAAGTGGTAACCCTGAGATGTGAATGAAACTTATTTAATAAAGTATCTACATGAATATTATCATAGGAAAAGTTCGTTAATCTCGTTAAACGACATGAATGTATAAGTCTGACTTGAGATTGATGAAAAAATCAAAGTTTAATTATGAGATTAGCTAGGAAGTATGCTGCTAATTCTGATCTTCGTGATCACCCAAATTACGAGGATGGAGCAAATGAGAGAGGAATTGGGAAATCACAATACAAAGCTAAGGTTGCTGAAGCTGATTAATTTAAAAAATATCTATCCAAACCAAGCTTTTAAATTTTTACATCCTATCATTTTTGATTCTGAAAACTGGGGTGGTTATTGGAACTAAAATAACTATATTATGAGGGCTTATAACAGTCTGGATGTTTTCATAGATTATGTTTTTTCATCTGTAATAAAGTAAAAGTAATTGTAAAAAGCGTGAAATTATGAGCTTCAAGTAATTCAATGACCAATGTTTAAATGTCTTTTTTAGTAGTACCAAATCGTACAAAACGTTAATTACAATTGTTATTAAAAAATATGCATGAAGCACTGTTATTTAAAATTTCAAAAAGTATATCCAATCAACTCCCGTCAGAAATTTCCTTACCAAGCATGAAATCATAGATTGACTGGACAGACCATACACTGTCAAAAACATGTCTGGCCGATTTTTTTTAAGTGAGTTGGAGGTAGGGGGTGCGTCATAAAATTACAATTTTTACATTTCGCTGCGTCATCTGTAAAAAATTGTTAGGCGGGAAATGAGAAGAGCACTTCATTGAATCCTTCGAATAGCCGTTGAATTTTTGTTGCTTAATTCAATAAAAAAGGTTCCTGCTGAGAGTGTAGTCGGCTTATGAAAATTTCCTTTGTTCATGGATACATTTTCTGAACATTGGAATACGGTTTGAACATAATTGTCCATTACCATCCTTACCCAATCACTCCGCGAAGATAATTATCTTCAATAAAACATAGTTGAGTTTTTATTCCTTTGTATTACTTTTTAGATTGAGACAACTTCGTGCCCAAGTAGCTTCCAACTCGTAAGGCGTTTGACTCAACTACAGAAGATCACAAACTAGTCACCATCTCCAAATGAAATCGTATCGCTTTCCAAGACAACTATTCGAAGCTTGGAAGTGAAGAAAGAATTTAACATTTGTTAAGGGCCTGCCACTGTTTTCTCTATGTTTCGAATTTAAGATGATATATTTGGCATGAAGGGCTAGTATCTTGTTGATAAGACGATTTAATTTGCACAAATTTTTTTTTGTAAATTCGGTTTAATCAAAGTAGAAGCTCATGCTCGCATCGAATTGGATTGGGATTAACTTTTTGGTTACTGGTGTTGATAGGCTTTTTTAGTCATTATTCGAATATATTTTTTCAAGGCATTGTTTTACTTTCGTATCTTATTATACTAATTTATGTTATTATTTTATACTTCTGAATTTGCTTGCACCGGATTTGGTTATTTAGAAGGTCAACTGATGCATTGCCCAATAAATTAATCTCTAATTATTTTAAATTTAATACTCTTACTATTGGATCTCTTAAAAAAAGTCCCAGATGAAAAACAAATTAAAATAACTATTCTGTCAACCAATTCATTTAATTATTATTAAACCATCAAACTGTGTCCCCCACAAAAAAACCTTATCACTGAACAAATCTCCAATTTCTATGCCGTGGATCAAATATCTGATTATCCCCCACAGATGGCCCAATATCAAAATCCACACATACGTATGTTAAATCCTTAATACCTAAACTATCTCTCCCCCCAAATCAACACACTCAACCATATAAATAGTCCTATAATAACCTACTATACCAGTTCCCAGTGGACAACAATTTTGCACCATGAACTAAAAAAAATAAAACATCAAACTATTCCAAATGTCGTATACACACCTCTCCATATGTGCCTCTTATATCACACAAACGTATTTCCTCCCAATATTGTATCAAGACATACACGCTTAATTTTTACATACTTTTCCTCCCCATTGTGGAATCATCATCACAACTCCAAGTTACCAAATAACAATCCCATATCCCCATATATACCACCCCCCCCAAACCAACCCACACCCCCCCGGTCCCTCTTAGCCTCCCCAACACCCCTCCAACCAACAAACAAAACCAAAACCCAACCAGGGACCCAACCTCACCACACAAAACACCACACCCACAAAACCATCCAAACTCACCTAAACCTAAAACAATTGATAAGAACTCTTAACCTCAAACACACAACTCACCACACCCTCACACCAAATATAACCTGCCACATATGTTTTCAAACATAATTAACTCCTCAAAAACACATACACAGATAAAATCATCACTTATTAACACTAGCTCGGCTTCCAATTCAACAACTCTGAGAAAAAAACTCACCCCTTATCTTGTGTTTTTAATATCGATTTCCACACTTTTTCTCCACATCTCAATTTCCACGCACACTCCCACTATCCTCACTTCTATAGCTTTTGTATTCACGCTTGTATATCCGTACTCCCGCCGCACCACTCCTCGAATGGTTAAATCTTTCCATCCTTACATCTTAGTGTCACAGCTCTCGCTACATTTGTTTCCCCAAATATATACTACTTGCTCGTCCCATTGACCCCCCTCCTCGATTTGACGCCCCATTCTATTGTTACTCTCAAATATACTGAAACTAAACCTCTCCCCTCCCATAATTCGTTTCTTTTGAACAGATATGACCTTTTTGTAATAAATATGACCTTTGACTTTCTCTGCTTTGTTTTGATTACTACACGAAATATGAAAAGGCTTTTCGTCAAACTGTGGGTTTTTAGTTGCCATTTGTGACTCATTGCTGCCCAAAGCATAATTGAGAATTTTCGAATCACTAAAATATTTTTGGTGAATTTTCCAGGGAATATTTTATTAAAAACTTGTTTTTGACAAGTAGGAGTAGTTAGGAGTGTCAATTGTAATAGCTCTCCACCATGATAGCGGGTTCCACCATGTAACTCATGATTAAAACAAATTAAATTTAAATAAATTAAAATAAATGTATAAATGATTCTGATTTTATTAGCTCATATGATTTTTTTTTTACAGATTTGAAAACATCAGTCCGGCCACAGACTGAGGAGTGACTCAAAGGATGAGAACTCGCCGCTCGCAAGGAAGCGCACGCGAAGGTTGGGGCCCAGTTTGGAAGTTGAAAGAAAGTCAAAGAGGTTTCCATATTGAAGCAATCATAAAACAGGTGTTCAGAAAGTTTTGTTTCAATTTAGTGTGGGTGTGATGTTGGGCTGTGTTGTAGGTGATAATTTTGTGCTGATTATGTGCATCAGGGGTGTAAACCTTCTATATCTCTGTTCTTATTTCTCTTTTTAATAGATTTTCTCCAGAATTTTTGTTGCGATATTTCAACTCAAGGTAGGGAAGCAGCAGGGTGACAAAGATTGTTGGTTTTCATAGGGAGTTTTCCGAATGTTCATCGTATTTTTTTTTTTTTGGAGATTGAATGTGAACGAAAAAAAAACTTTCAAAAACCATCGAACTTTCTTTTTTTTTACTGTTTGGGGTTGCTACTGGGCACCAGGCAAAAGAGCAGCAAGAAAATAATCATGAATTATTGTTCATTTGCTAATTATCTTTTGGTGAAACTGTTTTCTTCGGGCATCAGCATCGAAAAAAGAAGGACCACTCATAGGCGAAGAAATCAGCAATATGTACTATGTATTATATAGCAAAATATGTTTATTTTAAAAAATCTGTTCACGTTGGTATTTTGATTTTATCTCTAGCCTTGAGGAAAAAAATAAAGGATGGGCATGAAAAATATTCATAATACACTTTGTGGCCGACATTTTGATATGCTCTTATGCTCTAGTTATCTATCAAAAATCTATTTAATTTCAATAGCTTTCATTCATATTTGCTGCTAACAGCATTCTTTTAGTATATACAAGTGGAGAATTTTTAAAAATATTGCATTGTTTTATGTAAATTATTGTGCCACACAGTTTTAGCTTCACTGGTTAAATATAAACAAGGAAGTCAATTTCTTTAACCTTTTTTACTACACTTTTTGATATTTGGTTCAATCTGAAATTTTCATTTGATTCATGTTGATGACTAATAATAAATTTTGCTGACAATGCTCTATAGATTAAACTTCACTTAGGGTCGTTCACCTCATGCCCTCACTATCTCACGGTTACTCATTTGAGGGGATCTTCTTGAGAAATAAATGAAAAATATTAATCAAACTTATTTTGTACTGGTACGAAGTACGTTACGCAAAATTTGGGAAAGGTATTGAAATTATTTTGCTGGTTCGAAGTACGATAAAAATTTTATATCTGTACCGTATTACCGCACTTGGCTATGAGTGGTATCTGTTCTGGGCGATGGTAAACCATCTGCCACTTGTTTGCTTCCTTCTAGTCTCCACATCACACAGGAATGTGTTAAGATTATTATAAAGTCAGTACCTACAGGGCTTAACAGGGTTACTGTTGTTGGAATGTATTGTGCCTATCCAAGTGAATACACCGTGCCTTGAGTAGTGAGCATGGTTCAATGAGACGGACTTAGTGAGATTCGAACCGTATTACCACACTTGGCTATGAGTGGTATCTGTTCTGGGCGATGGTAAACCATCTGCCACTTGTTTGCTTCCTTCTAGTCTCCACATCACACAGGAAATGTGTTAAGATTATTATAAAGTCAGTACCTACAGGCAAGGGTGGCGTACGGTACGGTACGAAATTTTTATCGTACTTCGAACCAGCAAAATAATTTCGTACCGAACTTCGTACCGTACCTTTCAAAAATTTTCCGTACCGTACCGTACGATATTATTTTTTTCGTACATCGTACCGAACTTCGTACCAGTGCGAAATTAAGTTCGATTTATATTTTTCATTTATCGTACTAAATTTCGTACTAGTACGAAAACAGGTACGATTCGCTGGGCAGCAATTTCGTACCGTACCAACAACCAATGTCCAAATCAGCTTTATTTGTAAAATCTGGCCACTGCAAGAAACGTCACCAACATTTTATATCAAAGTGATGCAGTTTTATGCTATCTGGTTTAAAATGCAGCACAGTAAAACATGGGCGTAACTAAGCATATGTCACTCCAATATCATTGTTCACATTGCGCATATTATGAGAATGGTAGACCGGGGTGATAAATGGTGGTAGGATGAGCACAGTTTTCGCGAAAAAATCTGACATGAAGCAATATTTAGCATATTAGCAGCATTGTGTCGTCGCAAGAAATTCTCTCTCAAAAGAATGTTCGTTGTGCACCACGCATGGGTTTACGTTCTCTTCACATTACTGAATAATGCTATTCATTTGTTAATACCAGACAGACTTATTCCCGACATACCTCGTTGTCTATATCGCGACTTCGCTGTTTTAACCAAAATATATCTTCTAATTAAGATGAGCATCATCTAACACTCAACTCAAAACAGCTAAATATATCTTTATATTCTGATGTCACTGCTCTGATAATATACTTGTGCGTGTCAGAGTACAAACAAAACGTAATAGCGGTGATTACTGGTTAACTTAGTTGCAGAGTTGGTCAGGGGGGAGAGTTTTTCAATTTAATTTGCATGAAATTTCGCGCGCCTGCGTTGCGCAATATTTTCCCCCGATTAATTTTGTATATTTCGTAGCATTGAGCCTATAAAGTGAAATTTTTTATTCAATTTTTACAAAAATTTCAGCGGACTGCCGGCGCTCAGGTACATTTTCCTGTCTGGTAATGTTTTTTTCCTCTTAAAACATGTATTTTTGTTTCGTTCTCAATAGAATTTTGGGCCCCCGGCACCCTAATCTTTTTGTAAATTTGAAAGCCTATGTTTGCATGTTGGAAAAAATGTGCCCCTCTAAATTTTTTTCTGGATCCGCTACTGGAGTTGGTATATTCGGGCAGTGCTTCTCACGCCATTGTGAATTTTACATAAAAACCGGTCAAAGTACGTCGGCGATGCTGACGATATATTCAGAAACCTACACCGTGATTTTTTGTATCATGAATGCTGCTTATCTTGTCGATTTTAAATGGGCTATCTCAACTTTCGTTATTACAGAAAAATGCATTCCGATTAGGACGTCATAAATCAACGGGGCCAATAATATACCTAAAACGATATTCGAACATTGCTCTTATAATCAGTTCAAGTGAACAGATTGCATTTTTATACCATACCTCCAGCCGCACTTTTAATCATTTTAAAATGACCCTTATTTAAATATTCTTTCAATAGACACAATTTATATTATCCAGCCCCCCCGTTATGAAACTGCATAGCTGGTAAATGAAATAATTTTTTGAATTTAACTTTTGGAGGAAGAAAAAGTGTTTTTTTTAAGTAGTGCGAAAGGTTACGAAAAATAGTTCGGTAAGGATACGAAAATAATTACCGAAACTTCGTTACCGTATCGCGTACCAAGTACGGTAAATTGAAAATATTCGAATGCTACCTTAATATCGTACCGGAAAAATTCAATCGTACCGTTATCCGAATTCGTACTCTTACCGTACGTTGGTGCATCGACCGCAGTAACTCCCAGCCTTGCCTACAGGGCTTAAACCAGGGTTCTACTGTTGTGTGGAATGTTTTATTTGGTGCACTTTCCAAGTGAATACACCGTGCCTCGTTGAGTAGTGAGCATTGGGTTCAATGAGGACGGACCTTAGTGAAGATTTCGAACATAAAATATTCAATCTGCGGAAGCGTTACGTGATCCACATATCTCATTCGTTCTCCTACCGCCCACTTGTATGAAAATATTGATTGTCAGTGTTTCATATTTAGCGAGAATGCAGTTGTTCTGGCAGGGTATTTTATATTCCCATGTGTGGTTTTATCAGGTTTACAGAAAATAACGCTTTCCACAAGCATGTTGATACAGGCAATAATAAACAAGCTTTATATATAAGTTGGATAAAAATAGTTGAACATTTGAAACACATATGGTTGTATGTAGGCCCAGATTCTCGAATTATGGACAAATTAAAAATAAAATTATTTGACCATAAAATCATGATGCAGATTGCCTAAATTTCCAAATTTTAAATAAAAATGTAAGGAAGAATTAATATATAAGATCGATGCTTTATAATATCAAGTAATAGTATATTAGTGTGTTTGGTGTTTTATAACCTTTGGTTGCTTTTTTTATTATTTTTTCTTGCGTATCGTTATTCATATGTCTTATTTTGCATTTTTTTTTTTAAATTTACTGTTCGAAACCAGGATACATCTCTAGTCTAGTTGCCAGGCTCATCTGTTGTGAATTGATATTGCTTTCGGACCACCTACCCCTCTCCCCCACCCAGGTGCTATAAAAACAGTCTCTGTGGAGCAGGGACTTAATGCGTCAAGCGCATTTGATTTATACAACATTTAGAGGTAGGAAAGGAGGATTTAATATCCATGAACAGGTAGTAGTTGAAATGGAAAAACCCGGCATGAATTAAGAAGGAAAATTCAAAATTTCATTATCAAGTACACTAGTTTAGCTGTTGATTACGATACACCATGAAGCAGTTTCCACTTATCAATATTATTTACATGCATTTAGTATTTAATAAAAAAAAAATCGGAATGTTTGAAAAGATATTCTACCATTCTGGACCATTGGTGGATACATCGTTAATTTTTTCAAAACAATTCGATTGATTTTGTAATTTCAAACAATTTCCTACTATCTACTGACTAAGCTGTATCATATGAATCGTGTTCTGTTCTTACTGCCCCGCACGCCCTTCTGATGTGTTTTTCAAAACATTCGCTTTTTGCTATTTTGTTTGATTTGTTTTCCTTAACCATATCTGTTTCATTATTTCAGTTCCATACTTAGTTTTCCAGGCTGCAAAATGCTTAGAGAATAGTAATTTCATAGTTGACTCAGGCTTAACAAGAAATAAAAAAAAAAATAAAAAACCTTTTTGCACATCACGATATTTCTCGCATTTTTAGTTTTTCTCCAAGTGAACCCCGCTCAAGAATAATTTATTTTGGTCTCAAGGTCATCTTGTAAGGAAGGACAATTTGAAAACATTATATTGTCTACCAATTCGGTGGTAACAGACCCCCCCCCCCCCCCCCCCCCCCCCCCCCCAAAAGGAATCTTTCCAATAAATATTCATTGAATTGTAATTAACAACTATTATACTATATCGCCTCCTCTTTTTTCAGGGTGAACCACAGTCGTGATAGGCTCCCCCCCCTAATGAAATGTCGTTGCGGTTAGTTGGAATGTGAAGATTGTGAAGAGGAGAAAGGGGTTGTTATTGAAAATCGTCTGAAAAGAAAGAACAAAAAAACCAGAATGCCAAAAATTTAATATAACTTTATTTCTATTTGTAGTTTGCCATGATTTGTATTGTCAATGGTGAATAACTGAGTCACAGGATAATGGGGTTGAAAAAACGCAATGGACTGCTGATGGTTGGTTCTGAGATGCCCTGAATCGTATCCTGATGAAAACGTCTCGCTGCTTTTTGTATGTTTTACAGAGTGGGTTTCTATTTGGAATTTTTTTTATATCTTCATGTCTATTATTGTAATGGAGTTGTATTTAGGTTTCACAGGTGTTTTAATTAGGCAATGTGTATATTACTGCCTTGGTTGAATAATAATGAATAACACTGCAGTTTTATTTTCTTACACAACCACATGCATTTGAAGAATCCTGAATTGATTTTTGTTTTCTGTCTGATGAGAGAAAGTTTTGTGTGGATATTTGATATATTTTAAGATTCAATTTAGGATGTTACCCAAACTAAGAAATTGTAAAAAAAATGTTTGTCAAACATCATCGATACGCCAATTTATCTGTGGGAGATGATGCCTTGAAGAAATTTTTGATTGTAGACTGTTTTGCTTGTAGATGGCCAGCACATTTTTACTTGCATGCTTGTGTTTTAACTTTTCAAATTTAATTGTTATTAACCGAAGGTGATAATTGAGAAAAACCATTAAGAATTGGTAATTCTTTATTTCTGATTTTTTGTTGAATATTGCATTCTGAAAAATGCCAGCCAGACTCCAAAAATATTTTTTATTATGAACTGAGGTTATTCATGACAATCTACCGAAATGTTCATCTGAATGCAATATGTTTATATACTGCATTTTCATTCAGGTTGTAATTTGGTTTACCTCCATGTAATTTTAAGAGCCGTGACACCCAATTACCTAATCAATTCGATGTTCAATCGTAGTGGGATTGCAGCTGTTAATGTAATTATCAAGTTTATTTTTGCTTTCACTATTGTAGCCTTAAAGTAGTTGTCATGCATGTATCATTTTGTATACTGTAAATAGCTTCACTTGTCAAAAATCAGTTTGTTTTATTTGAGTTTGACTACATGTGACAACAATTATCATTTTGGTGTCTGTGGAACTGATAAAGTTCATTTGCTATGGCCATTCATATCAATGTATGGGACGTTTGGTTGGGAATTTCCCGGTTCTCAATTTTTGGCTTATTCAAATGGCATTAGTGGATTATAATAAAAATTAAGAGTTTTTACATCATATCTTGCTCATTGAATATGCAATCAGAAAATATCTTCCAAAAACTTTATTGGCAAATGTGGGTTTCTAGATTACTCCACATCTGTTTATAAATTGAGCCTGTAAAAATCGAAATTTTTAAGTGTGTTCTACGAAATGAAATAACTGATTTTTGACAAGTTTTTTCTTTCATCTATCATGATTTATTCTCCCGAATGTCTTTAAGTGATGACCATATTTGATCCAAATTATCTATGTTTGCTTGAGTAGAACACTGCCCTATTTGCGAAGTTGATGATAAAAGTCTTTCGTTTTTTGCTTGGTAAAATATTCTCACGTAATTTGACATTGTTGAATATGTACTGTGCGGTACATCACCAAATGTGTGTAGTTAATAATTTAATTACTATATATGATGCACAAATAAATGGTTTCATAAGATGATGAGTTTTTTGCTTGGAGTTTGGCCCTTAAGAAATGTGTGCTTCTTTTCAACAGTGATTAGGATTTGCGTACTGGTATTCAAGTGAACAGGAACTTTGTGCACAACGTTATTCATCCAAATATATTATTAAAGTAAAGATCAATTAGTGCGTTTTGGAGTGATGAAACTCTTCCACCGTGAAATACTTCTTGTTTCTTTCATGCGGCTTAATTGCTTTATTCAGTCTGATGAAATAATGCCGGCATCACAGTGGTCAAATAAATTGACAGTTGTTGAAGGCGCGAGAAAAAATTCTCTTTAGTTTTGTAATTTCAGTTGAAAAGATGTTCCTATAATACAGATAGGTTTTCAAACGCCGGAAATAGAAAATTTCTCTTTCTTGAAATTATTCCTCGAAACTCCCTAATGGTTTGCCCGTTACCATGGAATTGAAGGCTGAGGTCGGTTTGTGATGTCGATAGACCGAAATGTTACCCTAAAAGACAACAGTTTTTATTGGATCCTCACTATTGAACGTACCAAAAATAGCTTAAAATGCGCATTCAGGAAACAATTGCGCTAGCGTAAAATGCAAAGGTAAAATAAAGCAGACCTGGAAAAACGCAACCTGTGCAATGCGGCGTTTATTGCGTGCACTTCTTTCAACCCCATATACCGATGTTTTCCACTCTCACGAATATCAGAAATAGGTTACTAAAAACATGGAATGTTGGTCTCTGTTTTCGGATTTTAGATCTGCACACGATGAAGCGAGCTACGAGCAATATACAGTTAACAAAATTCATTTGCGAAACATTATCAAAACCAAAATATCATTTCTTTATTCCACGCGCATATTGTCATATTAAATCTTCTCGTATCTTACAACAGTTGCCACCATGATAACATCACTGAGGATGGAGTACACAAAGTCGAGTCAATATTTGGCTCGAACTCGATTCAGTTGAAAATTTTTAAATCGCGATTCATATGGTGTGCAAAAAGTCAAGTTATGTTCAGAGTTAAAAATTGATGTTATGTTCAAGCTGAAAATTTGAACCTTTCTCAAGCGTCCTTGTTCAATTTTAGGTTTTCCCAGTTTTTCCACAATTTTTTGTAAATAGGTACACGTCGCACAGAGTTTTAGAATATTTTGATCAAATAGGCAGTCGAGCTAGAGGCGAGACTATTTACCCTGCAATAAATCCATTAATGCAAGGCTCCGAGCAAAGAGGATAAATTTATGATCTTTGCTCCGTGGCACCATCGAGCCGCCAAAGTTAAAAACACAACCGAGATCACCACAGAGCTTGACAGTTAACTCGAGTTTTTTTATAGCCAATTGTTGGAGTGGATCACCCTGACCAAGGTCTCGTACTAGCGGCAAGGGTGGCAGTACGGTACGGTACGAAATTTTTATCGTACTTCGAACCAGCAAAATAATTTCGTACCGAACTTCGTACCGTACCTTTCGAAAATTTTTCGTACCGTACCGTACGATATATTTTTTTTCGTACATCGTACCGAACTTCGTACCAGTACGAAATGGAGTTCAATTAATATTTTTCATTTATCGTACTAAATTTCGTACCAGTACGAAAACAGGTACGATTCGCAGGACAGCAATTTCGTACCGTACCAACTACCAATGTCCAAATTAGCTTTATTTGTAAGATCTGGCCACCGCAAGAAACGTCGCCAATATCTTACATCAAAGTGATGTAGTTTTATGATATCTGGTTTAAAATCTAGGATAGAAAAACATGCGTGTAATTAAGCATATGTCACCCAAATATCATTGTTCACATTGCATATAATATGAGAATGGTAGACCGGTGGTGATAAATGGTGGTAGGATGAGCACAGTTTTCGCAAATCAATCTGGCATGGAGCAATATTTACAATATTAGCAGCATTGTGTCGTCACAAGAAATTCTCTCTCGACAAAAGAATGTTCGTTGTGCCACACGTGGGTTCGCGCGGTCTCATTCGAAGGCATGGTTATAAGAACATTATCATTGTGCATCTGGTATTTCTGGTGCAATTTACGTTCTTTCACATTGCTGAATAATGCTATTTATTTTTTCATACCGCACAGACGTATTCTCGACATGCCTCGTTGTCTATATTGTGACATGGCTGTTTTTTTTACAAAATATATCTTCTATTTAAGATGAGCATCAGCTACCATTCAACTAAAAACAGCCTAAATATATCATTATATTATGATGTTTTCTGCTCTGATAATATACTTCTGTGTGTCAGAGTACAAACAAAACGTAATAGCGGTGGTTACTGGTAAGCTCAGTTGAATTGGCCAGGGGAGAGAGTTTTTAATTTTAATTTTCACAAAATTTTCGCGCGCCTGCGTTGCGCAATATTTCCCCTGACTAATTTCGTATATTTCGTAGCATTTAGCCTTTTAGAGTGAGAATTTTTATTTAATTTTTACAAAAATTTCAGCGGGCATCCGGCGCGCAGATACATTTCCTGTCTGTTAATGTTTACTTCACTCTTTAAAACATGTATTTTTGTTTCGTTTTCCATAATATTTTGCGCGCCTCCGGCACCCTAATCTTTTTGTAAATTTGAAAGCCTTTGTTTGCATGTTGGAAAAATGTGCCCCTAAATTTTTTTTTTGGATCCGCGATTGTAGTTGGTATATTCGGGAACCGTGATTTTTAGTATTATGAATGCTGCTTATCTTGTCGATTTTAATTGGGCTATCACAACTTTCGTTATTATAGAAAAATGCATTCAGATTGAGACGTCATAAATCAGTGGCCTATATGTATTTCCACGCAATCACAAAATTGCACGCCACTGCAGTAAAACCGATATACGACATAGCTCATCTAATCAGCTTAAGTGAATCAGTTGCGTTTTTATTACCATACCTGCGCCGCTTTTAATCATTTTAAAATTGCCCTTTTTAGTTTAAAAATTCGTTTATAGACACAATTTTTATTATCAGAGCCCCGTTATGAAACGGCATAGATGTGAAATGAAATTATTTTTTGAGTTCATTTGAGGAAAATAAAGTGTAATGCGAAGGTACGAAAAAAGAGTACGGTACGGTACGAAATAAATACCGAACTTCGTACCGCACCGTACCAAGTACGAAAATTGAAAAACGAATCGTACCGTACTATCGTACCGGAAAATTCAATCGTACCGTACCGAACTTCGTACCGTACCGTACCGTACTACCAGCATTGACTAGCGG
>CAVMBJ020000013.1:0-23787 GCA_963675895.2 Styela plicata
CCGACAATTACAAAAACAACCACAAGGAGAGTGAAAAATGTACCGAAACGTCCACCCCACTCGTGCAGGATCTTAGTACACATCAAACAAGCCCGATACCACAGTTATCATCCACCCTTTGTTGTAAAACTGAAGTTTAATCCAGTAATGAAAATCAGTAGCACAGTTTATTCTAATGATAACACAATTAAACCTATTTGTATGACTCACTCCATATAGGAGTCCTAAATATAGAACAAATTGAACATAAATAACAGTAAACTACTCACAATAAAGCAAATTAAAGACAGAAGCAAAGATACTGCAGCGCGCTACTGAGAAATTTACAGCAAATGGAAAGCAGCATGTCAGAAATTGCGGTTGCCAGAAATATGGATATGATTTCGATAATTAAACAATAAATAGTTTAGATTGCAATTGTTTAGATGCTCGATTGAAACACCATAATATTGAATAAAATATAACCCTATCTAGCATAATATAAAATAAGATACTCTGAACCAAGTATCTCCAATACCGCATATATAAGAACAACACAAAATGGCAACCTTCGGCAATCAATGATTGCAACATAGGCTAAGAATATTCTAGAATCCGAATCCTATCAACCATGACCAATATACGACAAACATTTTGTACATACCGGGCCAAAATCATAGAAAATATAAATTTTACGTGATTTTCATAGTGAAAGCAGAAATGTTTAACAAACACCAAAGAAACGTAGTAAATGACAGAAAGAATCAAATAATAAATAAAATACATTACCTCTGACACATCGAGGCGGCAATGGGCAATTGAATTTAGTAACACAGGGTAAAATGGGAAGGCTATAGCAAAGTAGGTATAGAAAATCAGCTATTAATTCTAAAATAACCAGACCAGGTATGATGTGTCAATGTAGATGTATGGTATATAAAGTGTATATGTACAAATGTGTGTGTATGTGTGTCTCATTGTACTGCCTCTAACAAACACAATTTCCTAACATCTCGAACATATGAAGAATTCGAAGTACGCAACTTTACTCTGCGCACAATACCATGTTTATCAGGGAAGGTTTGATCAACAATAGCTTTGGGCCAATGACCACGAGGGGAACTGTCATCCAACATTAAAACCAAATCACCAACTTCAAGATTTCTCTGTGTATTGTGCCATTTCTGTCTTTGTTGTAGCATGGGCAAATATTCTTTCTTCCACCTGTCCCAAAATATATCCAGTAATCTTTGTGAATTCCTCCATGTTCGCCTGTATTCATCAGACTTCATGAACTTATCTGTTGGTAATGAAGGATCAAGTTTTGCAATGAGAATTAAATTTGGTGTCAAAACATTCTTGTCTCTGGGGTCATCACTCAATGGTGTTAGCGGCCTATCGTTTAATATTCCTTCAACTCCAGTAAGGAAACTCCACAAAGAATAATCTGTGAAAGCTCTTCCATCAGTCACAGCTCGCAATGTATTCTTCACTTCACGAACCATCCGTTCAACAACTCCAGATTGATGACTGGCCAGAGAGGGGAAAAAGTCATTGAATTTCTTTCTGAGATAAAGATTTGTTTATAACATGTTGATTCCAATTTTTGATCCCTTCTCTTAATTCTTTTTCTCCACTTGTAAAATTTGTGGCATTGTCAGAGTAGACATGTAGTGGCGTAGAACGTCGATCAGTAAATCTAAAAAAGGCTTGTAAAAACGCAGACGTATCAAGAGATTCTGCTACTTCAATGTGTATAGCACGGGTTGCCATGCATGTAAAAAGACATCCGTAACGCTTGTATTTATTACGGCCAAGCTTAACCTTGATTGGACCAAAATAATCCACAAAGAACGGATTGAAAGGGCTTGCCTCCAGCAGTAATTCTGCAATTTGGTAGATCTGCCATCCACTGTTCACCAACACGAGCTGATCTTTCTCTTGCATTGAACACAATCTCGTACAACCTTTCCAACTGTCGACTGACCCCTTAGTATTCAAAATCTTTCACTTGTTGATGAAAGAACATGTAGTGTACCAGCATGACCTGTATTTCTGTGATGCATGTCTATGATCAGTTTAGTTACATGGTGATGAGGTAGCAAAATAATTGGATACTTCTGATCATGTGGTAAATCAGACTTAGAAAGCCTTCCCCTTATACACATAATGCCATCTTGTATAAAAGGATCACATTTCAATAAAGAATTAGCAAATAAAGATTTCAAGCTTCGTTTTTGTCCAACTTCACGGGGAGGCGGCTAGGATTTGTGCTTTTACGAAGAAACTTTATTTCCAAAGCCAAGGATCCATTCTGAACCAACCTGACTATTTGAATTGTTGCATTCTTCAATTCCTCCACAGATATGAATCCACATGCAGGAGATTGAGCACAGTGTAAATATTTCCACTTCATGTGCGATTTGAACCGAACCAACCAGACAATAGCTCTTTATAATTTTTCAAATTTGGAATAGCGAACAAACATATTGGAGAACGAAGGTTCACCAGAATTAAGATCGCACTCACCAGAATTGAGATCACAATCAGTCGACATAAAATTAACTCTTAACTCAGCCGAAATAGGATCACTAAGGATTGAAATATCAGGTGGGCAAGAGGGCCAACATGATTCATCCTTGCCCAAAAAATCAGGACCATCAAACCAAAGAGCAGACTTGGAAACTTTATTGGGCATGATACCACGCGAAGCAATATCAGCAGGATTCTGCTTACTACCAACATGCAACCACTGTTCAGACCGAGACAACAAATGAATAGTGTTAACTCTATTGGCAACAAATGTTTTGAAACGCTCAGAACGGTTGTTCAAAAACTGTAGAACAGAAGTAGAATCTGTCCAATACAAGACCTTATCAATCTTATAATCCAATTCACTTACAATAGAGCGACAAAAACAACATGTATATTATCATTATAATCAACCATACGCAAATAACTAGCACAACCAAAGCCAGTCCTACTAGCATCACAAAACAAATGCAGCTGCATATCAATAGGGGTGAAATCAGTTGGCTTATAACAACGTGAGATTCGGTAACGATTCTATCCAAGCCTCGAATCGTTCTCTAAGGGAACCAGCGATAGTGTCATCTCATGAATATCCTTCGTTATTATACAAATCTCGAAGGATATGCTTAGCAGGCAATATAAAGGGTTGAACAAATCCCAATTGATCGAATATCTGGCTAACCATTGACAAAATTCCTCTCCTAGTTGGTGGCCGTGGTTCAACATTAATACGAATAACAAATTTATCCGAATGAACTCGCCAATGCAAGCCAAGGGCCTTGCTAGACGAAACACCTTCAATATCGAAGTCAACCATTGATGGAGCTCTATCCTCTTCAGAAAGAGAATTCAACACTGTCCGATCATTGCTCGTAAATTTTGCCAAATGAAAACCACATGTACCCAATTTACGTAATTGCGGTATCAATTCCAAAATTTGCTCAACAGAAGGTAAACTTTTCGAACAATCGTCAACAAAGATATTACGTTTGACAGTTTCAAGAGTGACAGGGTCAGCATTAGATAGGTTATCAATAACAGCTAAACGAAGCGCAAATGTGGCAACTGAGGGAGAACTTCGACAACCAAAAATATGACTTACCATTTTCAACTCTACTGGGTCCTGTGATAAGTCATCATTGGGCCACCATAAAAATCGCATAGAATCACAATCTGGGGGATTCACCAAAATCCGGTGAAACATTTGTCGAATATCACAAACAACTGCAATAGGTTCCTGTCGAAAACGCATTAAAACACTAACCAATGATTGGTATTAAAAGGACCTGGACTTAGATTATTATTTAAACATGTCCCTTGAAACTCAGCAAACAATCAAACACTACACGAAATTTTTGGGCCGTATAGTGATGTGGTAAATATGATGTTCTGTTACTGTGTGGCAACTCATGTTCAGGTATAAATTGTGCATAGCCATTCTGAATGTTTCGTGTATTTTACCTTTGTATTTCTGAAAAAGATCTCGGTCTTTCAAGAATTTTCGCTTTAAATACATTAATCTCTTTTCCGCCAAAGGGAGAATTAGGGAGAATTACCTCATCGGATATCCAGGGTAAAGCAATTTGATACCTACCATTCACCATCCTCACCGTGTCAGACATAATGCTTAAAGCCTTCCTGTCATCAACCGAAAACTCTGTAGTGCAAGGATCAGCATATAAATCAACAAAATCATGACCACAAATGTGACAAACAGCAGAATCATTTAAAAATTTGCTTGCAGTATCTGTTTGTAAAAAATTAATATCAGCATTATTGATAATTTCAGCCTTTTTGTCAGGACCAGCTAAAGCCCAACCTAACACAGTATGATAGGCAGTAGGGAACCTCCCTCACCAACTCTAGTGGCAGAAATAGGATGCCATCCTAATACATCGGATCCTATTAAATTATCAATTGTACTTTCTAACCTAGGGAAAGATAAATCATGCAAATGTGCATAGCGTTGAACTATTTCTTGATTTGGGATAGAATTTGGTTTAAATCTGGGATGTCATCAATGTTAATATATTATTTACGCATAAATCATCAGTTTCATTAACCAACAAATTCTGAAGGGACACACTATTTCATACTTGGGGTCTTGAACCATGGCAGTGTGGATTGGTACACTCTTCGATTCCCCAGAGAGACCTAAGTTTTTAGCAAGATCAGTGGTGCAAATGGACGGGAAGAGCCAAATCAAGAAAAGGATATGTAAATAACGAAACATTCGAAATTTATTGGCCATGTGTGAACTATTTGGACTTGCATGAAACCATAAGTCGTTACAGGAATAATTTTCAAACGATGAGATTTAAATAAAACTTGGCATGCACATTACTCACAACCGCGGGGGCCCTTTAGGAAAGCCCACTACTTTTTGTAATGTTGAGACTATTTTTGGTGATGTTTGAGCGGACAGGACTTCATCATGTTATGAAGTGTATGATGCTCGTTTTTTTTCAATTCGACACCTTGACATTGTCTGGACAGAAGTTCGCTTCGTTGCTTGGTGTCCATTATCCTTGAACTATATTGTGCCGCGACCATGGTAAACGGATGCACGAACTCAACTCGCCACAAGCAAAAGGGCAAACTTGAAAGATTTGTGGAACGAATTCTGAGGGTGATTATCACTGCTCGCAAACAAAGTGTCCGAATTTGTAAATTCTGATATGTTCTTCCCAAGTCGACTGCACTCCTCTACACACAGATGAGCTACACATGTGCGTTTGTCGTATATCGTCTTGGACCGACGTGATCTCTAGGGGGATGTTCCTGATGAGCCTCTCGACATAACGTTCTGCCATAGAGTCTTGGCCTGCCATAGAAAGTACATACTCAGGTGAGCCCTTACTTTCCAACAAATTTCTTCCCAAAAATGTATTATAAGTCAGGGGTAGTGGTTCCATGTTTTCCTTTCCCCAAGACTCATCAGCAGCAGGATAATCCATGTGACAACGTGAGATGGCAATTCGAATTCACAAACAACACAACTCTCCCCATAAGGGGGGATATGATTCTTAGGTGCGCGCATCGATAGAATGCCCCCTGCTTATTCCACTTCCCCCTCACCAATGAGATGGTGATGACAATAAAACATTTTTAATTCAATTACCATAAAGGGCCTCGGCATCATTTCCCACCAAGTTCTGGACCGAGGTGGAATCGCTTTATAATTCTCTTGCCATTTCCAAGAAGTTTGATTTCTTCGGCGGGAGTTCAAACTACTAAGTTAGTATGCTTGCATCCTTTTGCTTTCTCTTCATCCCCCTTGCACACTTTGGTACAAGTTGGAGCCAACGTTGGACATCAAGATGATCATGGTGGTTCGGCGATTCAGGTTGCAAACAACCATGCTAACGAAGGATAGGTATAATTTTCAGGATTGGCCTTGTATCAAATAGTTCTAGGAGCCAGCGTGGGTAGAGGGATAACATTGGGACCGCACAGTTTGCCATCAATGCAAATATAAATTCATCTTTTCAAAAACGTGCGGCATCATGTTTGAAGGGGATTAGCACTTTGTAAAATTGGCTGATAAGACTTATGCCATTGGAGAGATTATTCATCAGGTTTGAAGTACCTTTCTTTGCTATAGAGTCGACATCGAAAAGGTTTGCGTTACATCCGTTTTGCGCTGCAGTTGCTTCCCCCACATAGATAGAATCGAATCGATGCCAGCAACATATCTAGAAACTGAGAAATTGGTGCCATCTCGTACAGGTAGTATACTGCTTGCGGGGGGGCGGCTGGATAATAAGCTTGTTTTATGTATCGGTGATCCTGCTATTGGATATCCGGTATTCTGCGGGATAAGTTATCTCAAGCTTGCATTGCATATCCTTTTGCTTGCGAGGGAGGGGAGGGGCTGCCATTGCCCACAGGGGTTAGACGGACAGGAGGCGTAAGTAACGTTGCGTCCCAGGAAAGGGCGTGAGTGAACCTGATGGCACCTGCAGGGATTGCCCCGAGGACCCTAGGGATATCCTTGGGTGACTCAGGGGAGCAATATCTGGAGAAAGATATGGCTAGGTAAGTTGTTACATCACTTGGAAACGGGGGAGGCTTCTTGGGGATAACTTGTGACTGTCGTATGAATATTTAGCCCGAAAAAGATGTTGCTGCTATCTATCTCTTTGCTTGAATTACACTCTAAGGTGGATGCTAGAAAGTGTTAGTGGACACGTGAACGGATGAGGGAAACGTACTTTCGTCTTGAGGAAGTTTATATCAAACGAATTAGCTGAGGCAGATATAATTAATTCAGCTTTTTCCTCCTATGCATTTGTGCCTTTCCTAGACCCATTTCCTCTTGTAATTCAGCTCCCCCCTCCCCACCTTCAGCTTGTTGTGTGTTGAATTCAGCTTTTTGACCCCTGATTTCAGCCTGTTGTTTGTTACCCCCCCCCCACCGTTGCCAAATTCAGCCCCCTCCTCCCCCCCCTCAGCCTGTGGATTGTTGAATTCAGCTTGTTGTTTGTTGAATTCAGCTTTGTTCATTGATGAAAAAGCTAAATGTTTTGTTAAACTCAAGCTCGTGTTTGAAAATTTTCAGCTTGTAAATTCATGACTTCAGCTTGCTGTTCGAGAAGTCTAGCTTGTCGATTGTTTATTCAGCTTCCTGTTCAGCCATTTCTGCTTGTGGTGTGTCGTATTGAGCTTGTTGTGTGTTGAGCTCCAGCCAATTGTTGTTGAAGCCAGCTTCTTGCTTCTTGAATTCTACCGTGTTCACGGCAGAATTCAGCTTGCCGTTTGTTGAATTCAGCTTCTTGTTTGTTGACGTCAGCTTGTTGTATTGATGATTCAGCTTGTTTGTTTGATGATTTCAGCTTCTTAGTTTGTGTGAGTTCAGCTTGTTGATTGTAGAATTCAGCTTGTAAAAAGTTGGATCAGCTTGTTGTTTGTTGAAACTCAGCTTGCTGTTTGTTGAACTTCAGATTGTGTGTTTGTTCAATTCGGCTTGTTGATTAACGAATTCAACTAAATGATTGTTGGAATCCAGTAATGTTCCACAGAAAGAAGGCTTGTTTGTATGTGAATTCAGCTTGACCACAGTTGGAATTCAGCTGGTTGTGCTCTCAACTCTAGATAATTGTTTGAACAATTGTGCGAGCTGTTTACTGAATCAGCTTTCTGCATTGTCGTATTGAGCTGGAAGTTTGATCTAGCCATGATGTGCGTGAGCAAATAAAATTTTGTCCAGCAGGCATCTATATTTATCAGCCAAGTCTTTGTGACATTTGAAGGACGTGGCCATGGATGATATCAGTTTCTTTAATTTCGCTAAACTTTTGAGATTTTGACCATTTTTTTACTAAATTTATGACCTATGCAACCACATGACTCCAAAATAGCTCTGATATTTGACGTCCACAGCAATCTTGTTTTTACAAACCATTTTGTAATTTGGCTGTTACAATCTCTTCGGCCGAATCGCCTCAGCTTCGGGAAGAATAAAGTAGTCTGACAGAAATCATACCATGTGAGTAGAACAGTGTCATTAAGATTCGACCGGATCGACGTCATCACAATTTTTGTTATCAGCCAGAAATGTAGTAAAACTTTTGACAGTGCTCAGCGGAGAGTGCGAATGATATTTACTCGCACCGGTATTTCCTTGACCGAATTCCCTATGTAATGTCGAGCGCTCAAAAAATTGGTATTAACAGATGATGCGTCACATTTGAGGATTCTAGTTCTCCAATTATTCACGCCTGTTATAATAAATCATTAACAAGTGCAATATTACGGTTAGAAAATCTCACAAATGTAGATAAAGGGCACGGGCTCAGATTCCTCCCCACTACCGGCGATCTTGAAGGGTGCTGTAAACACGGGTTTTGCGTTATGGAACGTATATCGAGCGATTTTCCAAATGTGTGGCTATCTACAAACGAAACATACGTAAACTATGTACCCCAGTACCCACAGTGTACTCAATCCCGCACCTTTGTTGGACAAAACTGAAGTTTAATTCCAGCTAATTGAGAAATCTGTAAGCACAGGTTATTTCCTAATGATAACACAATTTAATCTATTTGTAGACTCACTCTATATAGGAGTCGATCTAAATTTAAACAAATTGATACATTAAATAGACAGTAAACTTCTCACATATAAAGCAAATTGATGAAGAAGCAAAGACACGGCAGCGCGCAATGAGATATTTACAGCAATGGAAGCAGAAGTCAGACATTGCGGTTGCCAGAAATATGGATTATGATTTCGATAATTAAACTAATAAATAGTTTAGATTGCATACTGTTCAGATGCTCGATTGAAAACACTCCCCATAATATGGAATAAAATTTTAACCTATCTGCCATTTACTAAAAATAAGATACTTCTGTAACCAAGTATTCTCTCCTTTAACCATATTTAAGAACACTACAAAATGCCAACTTTCGACAATCTCAATGGATTGCAGCATAGGCTAAGAATATTCTAAAATCCGAATCCTATCAACCATGACCAATATACGACAAACATTTCGTACAAAAAGCATTAGGTAAAAAATGTAATCTAAAGTTTAGTCTTGGTCCAGAGGGGAAATAAAATTTTGGAAACTTATTGTTTTGGTTAACAAATTTTTTGTTTATGTTATTGGATACGGTTGGATACAACAATGTATAGCTATGCTTTCTTTGGGAATGATACATGGAGTTGAATTAATATTTCTGATGATCGTATTCGACATGATATCTCGTTACGTGAATTTATTTCCTTATGGTATTACCGGACCAATGGCGGTTAAATAGGAAAAACAACAAGAATGTAATTTTGTCAAAAATACTTACTACAATATGTAACGACAATGTCCCATACGTAGCCTGGTCTAGCATTAATGGAGTGTTCGATAACGCCGCAAACAATTTTGAAACAAAAATCCAGTCAATAATTTCGAGCAATCACTCACTTGTTCTTTCGAAGCAATAAATTTCTCAAGCTACCTAAAACGCTGGACTAAAGAGACTATTATTGAAATCAGGAAATTTCTGTTGCATACATGAATTTGAGCCAACAATGCAATACGTAACTTCAGTATGAAAATGTGGCTGTAGGCTTGATAATGTGTGAAATGGTTATTAGTCAAAATATTTATGAAATACCCTAAGTATATTGTTGCGTCAAGTTACTATACTCATAACATTTAAATCAAGATAATAAACCTTAGTGGTAAAAATATCATAGCAAATGGTTTTCGCGCCACGCAAAATAACATAAAACTAGCTCCAAACAATTCAGAAATGTCTTCAAATTTGCAATATGATCTTACTTAACATAAACATACATTACTTGAAATAGGTAAAAATTAGACTTGATACAATAAAATATATAATTTAATTCCCATTACAAATCCATTCCCATATCACAGAATGTGAATTACACGAAACTTTCTGAATGAGAAATGCTCAGGCGCTTCTACTTCAACAATAATCCCTGACGTGCCATTTCGGTAAACAAATTACCATAAACAATGTCAGGAGTGGGCGCGATGGCCTAGTGGTTTAAACAAGTTGACATCGACGGTTGAAGGTCTCTGCAGCCAATAGATCAGCAACGCGAACCTATGACTATACTACCAATGGTGAGTGTCCTGTGCAATTTGGGTTGCTTAAACTGAAAGTTTATAAAAACGTCTGAACGTGTCGAAAACGAAAAGTTGACTCCGAGCTAAGTTTTATTTTAATTCATCCAAAATTCTTCGGCATTGATCGAACCAACAACCACAGTCTAGTTATGACTGGTAGTAGTAATGTGTAATGGCAATGTAAAGATGCCGTTTGCAGTTGTCATAGAGTTGATTCTGAGCTAAGCCTCTTTAACTGATTATCGATCGGACCCACGGTTATTTCGCAGTACGTGAAATTATATATGCTGGCTTGTAGTAGTAATGTGTTCTGTAATAAACAATGATGACAGTGTTATCAAATACGTTACGTCTCAGCTAATTTTCTTCAGTTTCCTAGTTGGAAATTTGGTAAAATTCTACATAAGGTTCGTAGCTATAAGCATAAATAAAAAATAGACATGTCATACTGATGAATGCAGTCTCCTCTAAAAAAACATATGCGTGTACTTTATAGATTGAAAATTATCATGATTTAGTGGAACCAAATTGAAGAATCTTGTATAAAACTTGTATGATGGTGGGAGATATATTTAGGAACAAGCCTCACTTACATACCCACTGTGGAAAAGGTTTGGTAAAATAACCGTTCATTTACAGTAATTGTGCACTTTCGAAATTGTAAAATATCATATCTCGTTGATGTGATTTTATACCAAGTACGGGCTGTTGATAGACAGCACCTCGTCGGTGCGTTCCATCAGCCCTTAATTTGTCGCAAAAGTTGATTTTATAGTTTTATTTCAATATGACCAAATAAAGGTAATTTTAAAGAGTAGCGATTTGAACGCATTTTTGCGACGACATTGTCCCATCTGTAGAAGGCAAACGGCATATGTTTAAAAGTATTTAGGAGTGAAATATTTAATTTCAGATATACACTCACTCTTTAATGATTTAAGCAAGATTCTGTAAACTCAAACTTAAATGTAGTAGTAATGTGTTTCTGTAATAAACAATGATGACAGTGACATCAAATACGGTACGTCTCAGCTAATCATCCTACAATTAAAACCGACAAACACAACTGAACATTTCCTAAAATTGCTGTCTAATTATGAGATTTAATTATATAAGGAGGGAACATATAAAGATGGATTAAAATATCTTTTAGGGTGATTGGAATCTAAAAAAGTAATTATACGAAAATTCCGAATATTTTCAATATTCCCGGGCTCTTGTAATTTCACGGGAAACTTTCCACCCCTTTACAACCCTAGCGTGTGTTATACTTTACTGATTTATCGCTCCGTCGAGATCATATGTGTTTCATGTTTGAAAGAATAGAAGGTATGATTAACTCCGGTATTCTGTCAAAGTTGCAACCTGATTTAATATATAAATGTAATTTGTGTTTAAAAACATAACATGTAAAAAAAAACTGCCGTAAATGCCATAAAATAACTATTGGCCTGCCATTTCGCATCAGTTCACTGTCGAAGTTTCATAATGTCACAAACAGTTTTATGCCAGGAGCTTTTTTCCTCAAACTTCAAACTCATGGATTTCATTAACTTTATATTGCTTTCCTGATTGTGTGGACCTAAATGACTTTAAAACTTTTGCAATAAATATCTTTCAGAGATGAAGATTCTTCGATCTTTATTCCTACATTTATGTGGCTCTTTGCACACTATTAGCTTCAGGAGTTTTCCATGTATGAATTTTCTCGTGCAACCTTGCTTATTCACATGCGGGTTATGACGTAAGTGCACGAGACCTATTATACGTAGACTTCACAAAATTTATTTTAAATTGTTTTCATGATCTTTGCAGTGAATTATTCTACTAATGAATATTTTTATATTCAGCCCATATATATTATCGGAAATAATTATCAATGTTGCTTTGCCTACGCCTGCGGCTGTGACATGCAAAAATAATTCTGATGCTCAAATTTTCCCCTCCTCTTTTAATGTTGGTGTCTTGAGATGGTACTTCTGGCCTGTAAAGACAGGGAAACTTGACTCTTGAAACTTGGTTGGATAGAACCGTTTAGAGTAATTGAATTCTAGCCTAATAATGTACAAAAAAAAAAAGGGTACAGATCAGTAAGTTTAAAATAGTTCATGTGGGCAATTTTAGATTATACTCGAATATACTAATACTGAGAGTGATGTTACTGATGACACTGTAAACAAAACGTCCACTGTTGGGCATTCCTGATCAAAATTGCCAAACCAACACATCTTTTGGTCGCATTCGTAGGCGACCTGAGTATTTGAACGATGTGTAGTGTCCGTTTCTATATCGTTTATTTCAATATTTTTTTAATTTTTGTGGAGTTTGATAACAAAGTTGAGCTTCATTCTAAATATTAGTAGGGGGTGAGTGACTGTAAATTTTTTTTTGTTAAAAAGATATTACCTGACTAGATTTGTATTATCTTCTTAGTCTTGCATTGATGTATTTTTTTAGAATAAAGTAAACAACAAAACACCACAAAACCGAGTTACCGGTCCAGGTCAGTAGGATTGTTGCACGCTCATTGCACATAAACGGGTTGAACGAGAGACCGGAGTCCAGGAAGACCATCCTGAATGCAGTTACAACGAAAAACCCGAGCGTCGTTAAAGCTGCCAACATGTACATACGTGCCAACATGTACATATAGAATAATATTCAATGCTATGCTAAGATCTGGTCGTGATATAGCCCCTCCCTTATGTAGAATAAAACTCATTAGACTTTTTACCTGTTCTCATCCGTCATTGTGGGCGACTCCTATCTGTATCAATAGTCTTCTGGACCATCGCAATGCTTCAATAAAATCTGGAAATCAGTTAATGGGGCATTTTCGCCAATTGTGGAATTCAGAACCACGCTACACTACAACCAACTACAAACCCAAACGCGACAGTATTCCAATTAGTCCTGGTCACAGAAACATCAACTGTTGTATCAGAGTTGGCTGCCAGCCCAACTGAATGCAATTCGTGTATTGGAGGTGCTGACAAACTCAATTTCTTTGCAGACAGCCAGATTAGTTGCTTGCCTGTCGGAGCAGTAGATGTTCATGGTGATCCGTTAGCAGGTGTTTTGGAGTCATCTTGCATTGATAAATTATATGGCAATAAAAATCTATAATCAAGGCAGATGTCTGAAAAGACATAAGGGCTCTTGGCATGCTTGAAAAAATGAGTATTGATTCTTCTGATGACTACGTCAGTTTCAAATGAACAGGTTGAATACCTGTGTCCAATCAAGCAATTCATGATTTTATTAAAAAATCTTTTCGCACACCCCTCAAGTGCCCCTTTGGCAAACGCTGTTAAAAATTTCATACCACCAGTTAACAGTGAAGAAACACTTTTTTCTTCCCTTGACCATGGGATGAAAATAGTTCTTCCTGAGAGTGTCAAGATTGAATGTGCTGGTTTAAAGAACAAGCTACATGCAAAATTGCCAAAATAAATGAAAATTTGCAAAAAGCAAGAACGTTGCATTCTTGTCCTGTCAGATCAGTCACACCGATGTGCCAAATTATGAAAATAACTTTGAATCAAGCATAGATGCAGACACACCTTCAAGTTTAACCAAACACGCTGTGCTTTCTGTCGCACAAGCTTCTCAATTACTTCTAGGCGACGTAAACTTACAATATTGGATGAAGTAAATTGGTCTGACCGTTTAAACATTTAGAACAGGAATGGGATGCACCTCAAGAAGGTATAAACGTATTTCGTGAAAAAACTTGGTCAGAAGCAGAAAATACAAGTTGACCAGAAAGTGTAACGTTTGACTAATCAAGATTTCAGTTTGAGCTCTGCATGTGGAAGCAAGCGAAGCATTTGTCCAACTGTTGGCTACCAAAGCGCAAAGCAGAGGACATAAGTCTGCTCCTGTACATCTGTTACAGTCTCAGTCCCGATATCAATTTCTGTTCTCGAAGAGGACATTAGAATTATGTAAAAAAGTCTTCTTAAAGAGGGGTTTCGGGGAAACCATTAAAATTAGAGGTGAGATTGGACATTTTTTTTATATCAAATAGAAAAATATGCACTTTTGTAAATATGGACCTAATGAAAAAGTTGCAAAAATGGCAACCCCTGGCAAAAGATCCAAATTTTTGAAGAAGTGCGGGGTTTTACCTTCCCAATGTCACTCATCCAAGCCCAAAGCTTTTTACCGAAATGCCCTGTTGTGAGTTATGCCCACAATGCTATTATTAACTAAATTTTTAACAGAACAAATATGTCTCTCTTGCAACACTTTCCGAAGCAAACTAAGAGAAACGTATATTCATACCAGCTTGGAGTCTAAGATAGCTAGGCATATCACAAAATTCTCTGAATATGGTTTTATCGATCCCTCAAAAAAAGATGGTTATGATCTCAGAAGCTGGCTCTTTACTGCAAGCAAAACTTGCGTCTGCCAGAATAATAGACAAACGTTAGGCTGTTTCAGGCAAACAAAACACCAATGCATTTCAGTTGGCAACCGGAACCGAGGCATTGGGGGTCGATGCATTCAATCCAGATTGCGGGAGGCAATATGCATTTCCTCCCCTTTTGTTTACCAGCCTAGGGGCTTCAACAGGTGTCACTGCAAAAAGTAGCCATAATTCTAGTTTGTCCAGTCTAGACAACACAAATTTGGTATCCGAAACTTCTTTCAATAATGTTAGACTACTGCAAAGTCACCCGGTCATCTGCAGGTCAAAATCAAATACCTCATCCATAATATCCCAAAAGAATTTCGAATTAACCGCATGACTTACATCAGAAAAAATGCTCTGTGTCAGGATTTTCAGATAGGACCGCAGAAATCCTGCTTCCTGCTTGGAGACCTGGGACAAACACGCAGTACAAGTAGCGCCTGCTTATGACAAATTAAACGTAGGTTGCCATGCTCTTGTCACCGAACTACTTAAGGGTATGTATAATCAAAATCCACCAATGCCAAGATATACTAGGCATACTTGGTCCATAGCTAATGTTCTAGATTCTATTGTACAGAAATGCCCGGATGCTGAAGTCGTTCTCGCAAGACATCGACGCAGAAATGTGTTCTATTGCTTGCTTTTTCCACCGCTGTGAAAAGGTGTGGGATTGCCAATATTGATATTAAAATTTCCGTCGTAACCAAGAAATTTGTGAATTTATCACTTGAAAGGTTGCCATAATCACAGAGACAAGGTGCATTATAGACGTTTAAAATTCGACCTGTGGATGAAAATCCTGTCAATGTCCTGTAAGCTGTCTTCTGTCGTATTTAAATCTTCCAAAAAAATTAAGCTTTTTATACCATTATCAAAACCTATCACACTGTACAACCTGATGCAATTGGAAAATAGTTAAAGCTTAGTTTTGCCGTACTTGGTGCTGATATGAATATATTAAAGCTTCTAGTACGAGGGGTGCTGCAGCATCTCATTTATACTCGTGTAACCATTACTGGAAATATGAACATGACAAGTTGGTCATCCATTACAGCATTTGAAAATTCTTATCATCGTATATTAACTTGACAGTAACGACCAACTGTCTAAATTTCAGTTCTTATATGCAAGTTTGTGCTTTGAACTATCCAAATGTGATATCTCATCGGAGAATGTGAAATAGAATATAAAGTTATCCGATTAAATGAAGTACAACTATTATTTCATAAATATTCGAAGAAGAGATGTTACATTCCCACCCAGAAACCCTCCCACTTTATACAGTTTTTATTTTTCAAACGTGCAGTGGGGGTGATTGTCTGCAAATTTAGACCACTGTAATCAAGTTTTCAAACGTGCAGTGGGGGTGATTGTCTGCAAATTTAGATCACTGTAATCAATCCAACGATAGATTGTCATTGACCTGATTAATATTTAAATTGATTATTAGTTAAATTCGTCTTTAAAAGGGCAACTTCCAGAGAAATTCGTTTCCTGGTTTTTCTGTGGGAACGAATGATTGAATTTGAAGTTATGTATTTGTAATGTAACGCTGCTTCATTATATTAGCATAGTACAGTATGCTTAGATTTATAGATTTTCAGAGTTTATAAATTTTCATTACGTATGAGTTATATGGGTTTTCATTTGTTTTGCATGATGGTAATTTCATTTCTAAGCACAAAGTTATTGTCACTATGAATGACTTATAGAAGAGAGAGAATATATTATTTTGTCAACCAGAAATGCTATACATAATACATTAAATTGTATGTAGATACACATCATATGTATTTCGGTACAAACTGGGGAATGGCGATGCGACCAGTTGGTCATCAAAGTCTACCATCACCCATTCCTGTCAAATATATATAAAGAAAAAATTTGCAATAAACTATAATAATCTTTGCACTTACAAATGATGACACTTTTCAGGAAAATATTTTAACACTCTCATTTGCTACATATAGCTGCTTAATTATAGTAGATCAATAAAAAAATAATAGCTCAGCTAACTATCAATACTTTTTATGAAAAGTAATTTCGCAAATTGATTTTATGCTTTTTGTCAGATTGCAGTAAGACTCTGTTAAGAGTGAAGAATTTACATCTCCCGTAGATATAAATGTAAAATAAAATGCAATCTTATATCAAATCAGGGTGGCTGGCCATACAAACTAGTCATATATATGATTATATAACAGAGTATATTTAGTTAAATGCCATTTCAATTTTATCAGAACGAAGCAATGTATCATGCCTATCGTTCAGAGTAAAACTTGATATGAACCAATATACAAGACAAAATGAGACGGTTGTTGGAATCCTAACTAACTGTATGTATATAACGTATGTAAATAAGGACACCTCAGTACCGGTAATCACCGATAAACGGCGAAAAAACATAACTAGTAAAACATTTACAATGTCAATAACTGCCTCTTTTCCCAAAATACATTTCTTTTATTTGTTTAGAATATGTTATATCGTTGTGTCAAGTTAAGTTGGTGAAAGATAAGGTTAATAAGTGTAATTTAATAAAAGATGCTAGCATAGCACTGCGTATTGTTGATTTTTTTATTTGTTGATTCCGGACAGCTATGATAATCAGACCTAGCTTATTTTTAGATAGACTATATAGTTTCCGCTGTGTTAATAACAAAGTTCATGATAATTCTGGTATAATATGAAATCGGACATTGGTTGTCCCTGCTCTTTTTTCCGGACATGTCCGAAATACAAGAGATATCCAAGTGCTACTTCTATACCGTTCTTGACCAAAAATCACGCAAATATGGAAAAATAATTCGAGGGAATAACTTTAAATAATTTTATTATTCTTTATTTGATGAGGTATTTTTTAAATACCACACTTGCCTAGCATTGGCAGTGGAAAAAAATTTGTCGCTTTGCAACAATTTTGTTTTTAATCTTTTACAGTATGCAAATCGTCTTGTTAAGAACATTGACCATAAATAAATAAATTTAATGGCCAATAATATATTATTTGAATATGCTGTTTTGTAAATTTTCTTGTCATAGACGTATATGTAAATCAGGTCTACGTGCACCAGCATATTTAGAGGAGTAGGGAGGGCGAACGGAATGTCACCATTGGTTGTCTACATGTGTATCATTATATCATTTGTTTGAGGCTTACTAAATAACATTCTGCATGGTTACGGCAGAATTAAAGTCGTTGCGCAAGACCCACAGTTATATTTGTTTCACAAACTTTTATTGAAATGCACACCAGGAAACTAATTTCTGTTTGGGATAAAACGAATTCTCAGTATTTTTCTTAAACGCCGTAGACCCAGACATTTCACAGAAGTGATGGGTGGTTTTTAGTATCACTGCCGAGCGTGTATATCCCTCACTGCACTTTCCATATTAATATTCTTACAATAAGGTAAACCACTCAAGGCTCATTTTTGACGTGGGTCTTTTCTATTTTTTTTATTTAGGTCACAAATCAAGCGCACCGCAGCAGCGTGATTTATCACTGACTCTACAGAACATGCGCGTACATTCAGTCAAAATGATAGATTGTAAGTAGACTTGGTCAATTCGATCCCAAATCCGAATTAAGCGCAGATAATTCGAATCAGTCGTGCGGTGCACTGGTCATAAACAGAAAAACTGATAAAACGGTGTGGAATTTTCACCCTTTTAATGCGCAGTATAACAAAAAAATCTATGAACTCCGTCAAGTTTATTTCTGCCAATCAAATTGAGGTGCTAATTGAAAATACATTTCTTCATTCAGTGTGTTTATATGACTAGCTGCTCATTCGTAGTATTAGATTTATAATTACATTAACGAGGTGTTATATTAGTCCTCTCAAACAGTTTTCCTTGTCAATATCGGATATTACATATTATTGAGAGACAATTTGAAATCCCAACCTATTTTGGGAGTGATTGGACAGAAAAATTACATCCTTTTATTATGAAATTATTCAAATACGCATCAGTATAACGGAAACGTTGAACGACTAGATATTTCTTACAATACAATGAATATGGATATAACGAGAGAAAGCAGGGAATAAAAATACGATTACATAATGGCTGTAAAAATATCCTGGTTTTCACAGTCAGAAAGCGAAAGATAGGCATTTGTTGCAAAATCAAAAACGGAATAAATGTCTGGAAACAAATATTTAAAGCGGGAAATCAGAAATTTTGCTCTTACTCATGAGTCACAGACGGATCGCGACTGGGCGACGTGTTACATCAGTTTTTCATATTTTAAAATAAACATGTCAAGGCCAAGGTCTTCTCGATGGGGAAAAAAAACCCAATAGGATTTTATTTTGTAAGTATGAGTCACAGATGGATCTGTCATCAGTGACTCGTACGTAACAAAATGTGTGAAGGCGAAAATTTAATGATTAGGAAGAAAGCCATGCATTCCTTTATAGATTCACTCAGACATTGGTGTTATTTGAAAACTTGCAAAATTTGTGTGTACAACTTATTCTCTTGAATGAAGGAGTTTGAGTTGTGCACTCTTTTCAATTAAAATGAAATTCAATTTTTGTGGAAGACAACAAGTGAAAAGATGGAACATCGACTTTTTTCTTCATTGAACTCTCGGATAGAAATTGTTGGTTGAAGTAATGAGCATCGACACAAGAATTAAGATATCACATTCCTCAACTTCCCATAGTTCAAAGTAATTATACAAATTTGTAGCAAATCTAATTGGTGTTTGCTTTGAAGCAATTGAATACGTCTATTGCTGGTTCTTGGAGTGATCGATACTAGTGCGAAACTGAAGTATTTGGACTTGGAGGTTTATTAAATTTGTTTAACAGTTCGAGTGCCTGCGAATTTCTCGGCGTTGAAGAAATTTTAAAGCGTTAGTCTTGTAAAGCTGGTAGGAGATTTAATATTTTCAAAGATGCAGAATGTCGACTAAGTTATGTGTATTGCACGGCAGATTAGAACATAACAAAAAGTTTCAGGGTTACAACAAAAATCAGAATTCATTTTATAGGGTACGAAAAATGATGTTTGTAATAAAAAAAGTACTGCACTTCGAGACCAAGTCGAGTCTAACTTCGAGACGACACTACAACCGACAAAAACGATCATTGCGATATAAATAGGTTTAAATTATCACTAAACGATTTCCACCTCAGAGTCAAGACAAAACGTATCACGACACAAGGTTTGATCTATACACAAACTACCCCAAACTAAGTCCTCAATACGAACCAAAATAGTTGAATGAAGTTTGTCTGGAAATAAATCCCAATGTTACAATGCCATGTAACAACTCCCAGCCAGAAAACTTTATTCTTAGCATATTTCAGATAATAGGACGGATGTTCATGGTTTTTTTTTTTTTTTATTTCGTTCATATTAAACTAAAAATATCGACAATAGATTTGAACTTGCTTTTTAAAGCAAAGGTGTCCACTCAATAACGTGAAATAAGCAGTAAAATTTTAACCAACCAACATATCCCAAAATACAATAATATTATCTTTATCTTCTAAAATTTCTCAGCAAGAGTTGAAACGATTACAAAACAAATTGACTATACCTTTCTCGAGATATCGAAATCCTAGATATAATACAATTACATAATATTTGAAACACATGTTCCCGCCGATACATGGAAATTTTTGGGTTTTTCGTGTTTTTTTTTTTTTTTTTTTTTTTAAATGTTTGGGTTTTTAATGGCTAGCGGGGATACATGGAAATAACATACAAACCAATACTACACCAAATAAAAATCACCAAGAGCAATTTTATCGATATCAATTCTTAGGTACGAATTTGTACAACAAAACTGGGCATTGGCTGCCTAAATTTGGCTACTTCTCCGACTACATTACAGCTTTTCAATCAAATAATGATACTTTCATTACTTAATAACCTAGCTGACTGTCACAAGGAATCACTCATCCTCCTTCGCAAATATAAGAATACTTATATTTAAAAAACTACTTGACCAATCGATATAATTGTGAACGGCAATAATATCGAAATCCATAAAAATAAAAATAAAATCATTCCGAATTAACAGAAAGAATGCAGATGCGGAACTCTTGGTTGTAAGAATCAACTATTACTATACAAAGTAATAACAGAAGTTAGCAAAAAAAGGATGAAAGACTTGTCGGTTGAAATTGTTGATTACGAGAAAGCTTTCGACAATGTATACACAGTTGGATTATACATGTACTAACAATTT
Organism: Styela plicata; assembly: GCA_963675895.2. Lineage (NCBI taxonomy): Eukaryota > Metazoa > Chordata > Ascidiacea > Stolidobranchia > Styelidae > Styela > Styela plicata. Next base: position 20,740 of record CAVMBJ020000013.1, read on the forward strand.
CAAAAATAAACCCAATGTTGATAGAATTTCTCATTACGAATCTTAACTCACGAAAAAGTAACGGTGATAATACTGCTATTGAGAAGAAATTTTTTCGAGGAAACTCATCATATCCGCTCTTGTTTTGACGATAATGGCAATTTTGCATGTTTCTTATCATTCACTTTAAACTGATTTGTTTCCATATCTCGGAGCTATATTTGGTACTATTGTTTACTGAATGGCCCCTTATAGCGATGTAAATTCAAAGGTTATTTTGTTAATTTTTCACAGGTTGCTTGAGAGCGACGTGGCGCTCTCTTTTCGTCACCGCCTTCTTTGTTAGCAGGGGGTTAGCACAGTATCTGTCTCTGCCAAGTTTTTGAAGTCTTTTTATTGGGGGACTGTTTTGTAATACATTCGCGTTATCCTCAACGAACCTTACTATGTGACTCTTGCAGCAAACAGGAGTTTTTTAGGGCTTTTTATGCATTGTACAAGCTATAGGATTGTGCTAGCGGGCATTACACTATTATTTCTTCAAAACTGCTCGATCCATTGTTCTGTCTTGTGCGTGCAAGAGACTGAAGGATATTCAGTGAGTAACGGAAAATTTGGCCTAAAATCATGATCACGCACTTAATATATACATAAACGTATTGCACAAACAAATAGAAAACCTGAACTGCACGAGTACTGTTATCGGCATGAAATTGGAATCTTATGAACGCCCAAGCTGCGTTCAAAAGAGGCAAGTTGACAGCAGAAATAATTTTCAGTTTGAGCATAGCGCGGAAAATACTTATACGTTTACACGGTCGCAATCGTCACTTCAAAATATTTGTATTAGTTTTATGCGACTTTCTCTTTGAAAAACAACTTTACAACAGTCGATTTAAAACTACTAAATCGTTTTTATTTCATTTTTAGCTACAATATTTGCAGAATTATCGATTGATAATACAGCAGTGGCTGCAACAAGGATTTTTCTTTGCACAATTTTTTTCTGTTAGTTATCGTATATACAATCATCACGCCGACGCGACGCGATCCATCAGTAACAAATATTTGACAAAATAAAATTTTGATAAAATTCACAAAAAATCATCGTTTTCCAGCCTAACATTGTTAGCAAAACGTTACTCTAGAGCCTGTATGTTTTCGGCCTTAGTCCGGGATAATTTTAAATTCCTTCAACTTTATTATTATTACTGAATAAAAGCACCACGATTACATTCCGTTAAAACATTACAATGCATGTATGCTTGTTTATTTCGTTTCTAATTTAGATTCATTGTTGAAAACCCCGTGTCCTTACGTCGATTCGTCTTAAAAATATTCATCAGAGCACAAGTCCCCATACATAGAAGTATTTTCTTCTCCGAACTCGGGTAATAATCTTCCATATTTCCAAAACGTCTCCAGCACCTGGATGTTTTTGACTCGTACTCACTCAAATGAATTTTTCACCTTAATATAAGAATGTATGAAAAAAATCACTGCCTTGTTTCCGACTCTATGTTGCGTTTTGAAGTGTGTTTTACGCATGTTTTGTATTAATCTTATTTCGTATTGAATGTACATTCAGGCATCACATTCACAGACTGCGCAAAATTATTACATTTTTTTTTTAGTGTGGATCTTTATTATGCTGCCTTTTGATTTGCTTTTTAAAGATAATTCAAACAATAGAAATATTATGATGTTTTCCTGTCAGGATTTTAGAGTCGTTTTGCTCAAGTCCGGATGATCTGTGCTGTTCGGTGGCTCGTGGTTGACAAAATATGCTAACAATAATGTTTCTGACTGGACTTTTCTGCTGTAGTAGTTGTCACATCGCATTGTAACATTGGGATTTGAATATTTGCAGACAAACTTCATTCAACCTTTTTGTTTCGTTTTTGTTCGTATTGAGGACTTAGTTTGGGGTAGTTTGTGTATAGATCAAACCTTTTGTCGGGATAGGTTTCGTCTCGAAACGAAAGTGGAAATAGTTTGGTGAGAATTTGAACTTATTTATATCGCTATGTTTGTCGGTTGTCGAACTTGGATTCGACTTGGACTCAAAATGCAGTGACTCGTTTCCGACACTGTTTATTTCTGCTCTTCAGTTCTTTTTTAATAAAAACATAATTTTTGTGTCCTGTAAATAATTCTGATTTTATTGTAATCCAGAAAATTTTTGTTATGTTCTAATCACCTAACTTAGTTGACAGTCTGTATCTTTGAAAATATTAAAACTCCAACCAGGCACTCGAACTGCTGCACAAACTCAATAAACCTCAAAGTCGAAATACTTCAGTTTCGCACTAGTATCGATCACTCCAAGAACCAGCAATAGACGTATTCAATCGGCGTCAAAGCAAACACCAAATAGATTTGCTAGAAATTTGTATAATTACTTGAGGAGTTAGGAGGAAACGGAATGTGAAACCATTTCTTTCAATTCTGCGACGATGTTTCGTACTTCATCCAACAATTTCTATCGGAGAGTTAAATGAAGAATAAAGTTGATGCCCATCTTCACTTTTGTTGGTCCTGATAGCAAAAATTGAATCCGTTCAACTTTGATTGAAACGAGTGCACAACTCAAACTCGTTCATTCAAGAAAAGAAGTTGTACACACAATTGCGCAAGTTTTCGAATAACACCAATGTCTGACTGAATCAATAAAGGTTAACATATCTGGTAATAAATATAAATATTGTTGGATTTGATTTATTCCTAAGAAATGTCAGCTTGTTTGTTTACTACAGTGCATAGTTAGATCCATGAGAATTTGTTTGATGGGATTCTGGAAAATTCAGCTTGTGCTACTGATTTGAATTAATTTGTCTATGTTCTGTTTTGATGCTACCAAAACCTAAATTATCCTGCCTTCAACATCCTTCGATTAATATAGTATTATTTATTTGATGGATTGATTCATTCTGAAAAATGAATAAAGTTTCGATGTGGAATTCAATAGAACTTCATATTAATGCTTATCTATAAACATAGATACCATTAGGCTCTTTTTAGGCTCTGCTTTCGGCCTTTCTCAGGGAGAACTTGTATAAATTGCTCTAA
>CAVMBJ020000013.1:23887-35642 GCA_963675895.2 Styela plicata
ATGCGGCTCTTTGACCGGTTTTCATGCGGTCTTTTCGGCTTGGTTATTCTAAGGAAAAAATAACTTGCAAACTACGATTCATCACGTTTCGAATAAAAAACATATTATGATTCATCGTGTATTCTTCTTTTATGTCGAAGAGACACGAACGCCTTCATCCACTTTACCATGGAACGTCCATTATTACATCACAACCGCATTATTTGGTGTGAGAAGCGTTTATTGGTGACGAGTAAGTAATTAAACATAATCAACAATTCGTAATAACTCAAGAATAATGACGTCATATTACACGCCTCAACGTGCGCCTTTTTCGTCACGTTTGTGCAGTACGCTAGCGTAGCTGCATGTTAGGCCCTTGGACTGGAATATTCGTGTCCATATATTTGAGCTTTGCTCTCTTGTTTAGGTTGTATTAGTATAATTAGGTAAATATTCGCTCTCAAAATGGCAGGGAAAAAATGCCCAGCAAAACGAAAATATGAGGATGAACACCGGACGATTTTAACAGAGTGGGAGAGCTTATATTTTTTTATTGAACGTATTGACAAGCCTTTCTGCCTTATATGTCAGGCGTCACTAGCGTATTTCAAAGCTTCAAATCTTCAGCGCCACTTCATTTCACTCCATGGTAACATCGACCAGAAATTTCCGAAAGGGGACTGAACTTCGCAAGCACAAGTTGACCAATTTGGAAAGTCAGGCAGTCAGAAAAGCAAAAACAATTTTTCTATAAATTTATGAAGCACTCAGAGACTGTGACGCTTGCATCGTATCAAACGGCTTGGAACATTGCACGGGCCCAAAAACAATTTTTCTATAAATTTATGAAGCACTCAGAGACTGTGACGCTTGCATCGTATCAAACGGCTTGGAACATTGCACGGGCCCAAAAGCCATACAGTGATGGGGAGTTCGTTAAAAATTGCTTCTGTGACCTTGTTGAAATCTTTTCTCCTGAAAACAAAAAACTGAAAAGAATGGTATCAGATGTCCAACTATCCCGCCAGATGTCTAACTATCGGACATTAACACGGCTATTGAATCACAGTTACACTCTGACTTCTAAAAATGCGAGTATTTTAGTGTCGCACTAGATGAGAGCTGTGACATACAAGACAAGCCTCATTTGGCCATATTCGGACGGTCTGTTTGAAAAGATTGCTTGATCAAAGAACTCCCTGATATTGTGGCATTAAAAGACAGAATCCGTGGCATAGAAGTGAAAAATGCAATGATGGCTGCACTTTCAAAAGCAAATCTGCCCATATCAAAACTAACCGCAATTACCAAGGATTGTGCGCCAGCCATGATCGGATCTGTGAAAGGACTTGTGGGGCTGTGCAAAGCCGAGTTTTGGAATTTTCCCTGTATCATTCACAGGGAGCAGCTCGTGTCTAAATCATTGAATTTGGACAACGTCATTGTAAAGTTGCAAATGGAATAACCACTTACTACTTCTCTGATGACCATTCGTGTTTATTAAGCTATCCGAGTGAAGGTACATGTGACTTCAAATGTTTGTATATGTCAAGTGATTGAAACATGCAGTAGAGCCGGATTCGCATTCATGCACATGCAGCGTAATTTCTAGAGCTATGTTATGTTAACTATGCTCTATAAATATAAGCAACAGAGAATATTAATGAGAGGCAACAGGCAATCAAGTAAATTCCCAGGCAATTCTTTTACTATAAATTTGTATGCAGACTGGCAGATACAGCATGCACTTCAAAGGTCACGAACACGAACAGAATTATCTCACTTATCAAACAGCGAATAACAAACAACAAACATTAAACTAACATGTGAGCTTAGCTAGATAAAGAGATTAAAATACACGGTTATACATGTTCCCTATTTCGATCTAGTAAGCCAGTAGTTAAACTGCAAAACTGCAAACTGCAAAAGTAATGTCATTAAAAGTTAGCAAGCTAAAATGAGTATCAAATTAGTCTTCTACAACATGCAAAATAATTAAAATATAGTCCTCATGCTCTGCCATTCCTCTGCATATCTGAGATAAAGATAAAATACATGCAATTATTATCTACATGATAATTACAGATTAGATTACATGCAAATTGTATAAATGGACCACAGAACATCACTGACAAAGTTAATATAGCCCGCCCAGAAATTGAGAAATTATGTGTAAATTTGGCAATTTCTTAAAAAATTAATTTCCCAGCAGTGATGTTAAATATAAACACATAATAACAATATGCAGTTATAACAGTTTCTTAGTCCCATGATAATAATGTGTCCAATATATGCCCATTGGCAACTTCCAATGGTTCAATTTTGCGTATATCTCTCACAAATCTTCTTCCGTCTTGTAGCCGAACTTGTATATTACGTACTCTCCCATCTATCCCTGGGTACACTTCAGTCACCAACGCCTTAGGATAGAACGTTTTTGCCATATTTCATTCGTTATTAAAACCATATCTCCAACCTGGAGATTTGCTTCATCCTCAAACCACCTTGGACGAATTTGTAAACATGAAAGATACTCGTTCCTGAATCTGCTCCAAAACTGCTCCGTCGCTATCTGTGTGTATCTCCAACTGTTTTTGAGTTGATCATTTCCATATGATCCGTTCCATGGATTTGTCTCCGAAATATGTCCAGTTAAGAGCATCCCTGGCGTAAGTGCCAAAAACTCATCCTGGTCTCCTCTAATGTGTGTTAGAGGTCGATTATTTACAATCGCTTCCGCTTCCTTTACGACAGTCTTGAGATTTTCGTCAGTGGGTGTTGTTCGATCAAATGCTGGCAATCCAAACAAAATCTTTCGTATCGAGCGAATCAACCTCTCCCAAACACCGCCCTGGTGTGACGCCAATGGAGCATTGAATTTCCATTCAATGCCTCTTCTTTGTAACTGATTGTGGGTCTTCTTGCAATCCCACAACTTTCTGGCTGACCTGAGCTCTTCATTTGCCCCATGAAATGTTGTTGCATTATCTGAAACTAGAGTCCGCAAAGGATTTCCTCTGACATTATTAAATCGCAACAATGCCTGTATGAAGGAATCGCTGGTTAAACTGTGCACTATTTCCATGTGCACACCTCTAGTAACAAGACAAGTAAATACAGCAATCCATAGCTTTTGGCTTCCGCGATTCACTTTCACCAATATTGGTCCAAAATAATCTACCCCCGTTACTTTGAAAGGTAAAGTTTTCTCTTCTACTCTGTAAGGTGTAATGGTGCCATCATCTGTTTCCCACACTTCGCCCTGAGTTGTTCACAGATCAGGCATCTTCGTAAGTAATACTGTACTAAAGATGGGTAACCCAATACTTCTGCAGGAGCAAAGCTAATGTCTGCTGTGCTCCGCCAAAATGTGCTTGACGACAATGGGCTTCTTCTACCGAAGTCGTGTAACATGATGTTGTTTTGGCAAGATGTACTGATGTTTTGTGGAATCTGGAAGTCAGACCTCTGAAGTCTACCTCCAACTCTTAATAGTCCAGTTTTATCCACAAATGGACATAGTTTAACAAAAGACTTCAGTTCCGACGCAATACATCTATCTTTGCATTTTCCAATTGCAGCTTGCAGACCATGTACAGCAATATTGTCAATTACTGATTTGGAGAATGCCTCTTCCTGAGCCAGCTTAACAATATCCAGGGTGGCAGCATCAAGCTCCTCCACGGTTAAATCTGCAGGACATTGCTCTAATTTCCTCCTATTAGAAAACCATTGAACGAATCTATTTAACCATGCGATTCGTCTCTTCAATTTATTGATGTCGGAATATTTCCAAAGTAAAGTATAGAGGGTGAAGCTTCCCCCACTTGTTCCCTATCTTGAGAATGTAATGTAGCAACCACGCTTGGCACTACCCATTCTAAATCAGAGTCTTGTACCGTGGGAGGTACAGGAATATCCCAGGATGTTTCATCTTTACTTAAAAATGCTGGACCTTGTAGCAAGGAACTATCGGGCGAGGCCTTGGCCGGTGAAATGCTGCGAGTTGCAACATCTGCAGGATTGTCCTTTGATCCAACATATTTCCACAGTTTTGCTTCTGTGAGCTGATGAATTCGTCTACGACGGTTTGCCACAAATACCTTGGGTCGCTTAGACATCTGTTTAATCCAAGTCAACACAGTTGTTGAATCCGTCCACAAATAACATCGTGCTTGGTCAATTAGTGAGAGTCAATGCATCTAGTACATCATGATGTAACTGCGCTCCCATCACTGCAGCTTCCAATTCCAATCTTGCAACTGATCCATTGTTGTTCTTGGAAATCATGCGACCTTTTCCTCGTATGAAGCATATATGCCATTTCTCACCACTCTTATAGCGAAGAAAAGAAACCGCTCCAAGCCCAACTGTACTTGTATCTGTAAAGGTATGTACTTCAAATACCCCTGGCCTTGTTACTGTATTTACGTAACATCTAGGGATTTTCATCCGCTTGAGTGAATCTAGATTGTCCAACCAGTCCACCCATCTTCGTACGAGATGATCCGGTAAGGGAGCATCCCATCCCACTTCCAGCATTTGATGGCCAGTGAACACCTCCTGCATTATAAGTCGAGCTTTTAAAATGTACGGCTGACATATGCCCAGAGGGTCAAATACCTGGCTCAGCATAGACAGCAACACCTCGTTTCGTCATTGGCCGTTCTTGTAACTCCACTTTTACTATTTCATCCGATGCTGGGTCCCACTGCACTCCCAGTGTCTTATGTTGTGGTATCCCACCTGCTTAAAGTCAAACGCCTTCAGTTCGGATGACGGTTCTCTTTTATCTAGTGTTGATAGTAGTTTTGCACTGTTGCTGACTATCTTACCTAGAGTAAACCACCTATTGAAATGCACATTTTCAGTTCAATAAGCCTTTTCCTTGCAAGCTCCTCTGTTACTGTGGAGTGCAACCATCATCCATGTAAAACTGCTTTAGTATAGCTTCCAAAGTCTCAGTAGACACAACACCTTCACTTTTGTGTGCACATTGTCGCAGGCAGTAATTCGCTGCTGCTGGACTCGATTTGAGCCCAAATGGATGTACAGTAAATTTATAGATATTGATTGATCCGTCAAGATCACCATTCTCATACCAGAGAATCCTTGTCAGATCTTGATCATCTGTTGTAAGCAAGGCTGGTAGTACGGTACGGTACGAAGTTCGGTACGGTACGATTGAATTTTCCGGTACGATAGTACGGTTCAATTTTCGTACTTAGTACGTACGGTACGAAGTTCGGTATTTATTTCGTACCAGACTATTTTTCGTACTTTGGCATTACACTTTATTCTTTTCAAATTAATTCAAAAAAAATATTTTTATTTGACATCTATGCCGTTTTATAAAAGGGCGATAATAATATAAATTGTAATTTTTATGGTAATAAAAATGCAACTGATTCACCTAGATTAAATGAGCTATGTCGCATATCGGTTTTACTGCAGTGGCGTAAAACATTGTGATTGCTCGGAAAATACATATAGGCCGCTGATTTATGACGTCTTAAACTGAATGCATTTTTCTGTAATAACGAAAGTTGTGATAGCCCGATTAAAATCGACAAGATAAGCAGCATTCATAATACTAAAAATCACGGTGTAGTTTCTGAATATACGTTAGCATCGCCGATGTGCTTTGCCGGTTTTTATTTAAAATTCACAGTGGAGTAGGAAGCACTGCCCAAATACAGTGGCGAATCCAGAAAAAAATTTAGGGGGGCACATTTTTTCCAACATGCAAACATAGGCTTTCAAATTTACAAAAAGATTAGGGTGCCGGAGGCGCGCAAAATTTTATTGAGAACGAAACAAAAATACATGTTTTAAGATTGAAATAAACATTACCAGACAGGAAAATGTACCTGCGCGCCCGAAGCCTGAAATTTTTGTAAATCTGGGATATAAAAATTTTCACTTTAAAGCCTAAATGCTACGAAATATACAAAATTAATCAGGGAAAAATATTTCGCAACGCAGGCTCGCGAAAATTATATGAAAATTAACTTAAAAACTCCCTCCCCCTGACCAACTATGCAGCTAAGTTAACAAGTAACCACCGTATTACGTTTTGTTTGTACTCAGACACGCAGAAGTATATTTCTCATCCGAATATAAAGATATATTTAGGCTTTTTTAAGTTGAGTGTTAGATGAAGCTCATCTTAATTAGAAGATATATTTTGTAAAAAAAACAGCCAAGTCACGATATAGACAACGAGGCATGTCGGGAATACGTTTGTCTGGTATTAAAAAATAAATAGCGAATTTTTCAGTAATTTAAAGAGAACATAAATTGCACCAGAAATACCAGATTTAAAAATGCACAATGATAATGTTCTTATAACCCTACCACTATTTATCACCACCGGTCTAACATTCTCATATTATGCGCTATGTGAACAATGATATTGAGGTCACATATGCTTAGTTACGCCCATGTTTTATTGTGCTGGATTTTAAACAGATAGCATAAAACTGCATCACTTTGATGTAAGATGTTGGTGATGTTTCTTGCATTGGCCAGATCTTACAAAAAAGCTGATTTGGACATCGTTAGTTGGTACGGTACGAAATTGCTGCCCAGCGAATCGTACCTGTTTTCGTACTAGTACGAAATTTAGTACGATAAATGAAAATATTAATCGAACTTAATTTCGTACTGGTACGAAGTTCGGTACGATGTACGAAAAAAATAATATCGTACGGTTAGGTACGGAAATTTTCGAAGGGTACGGTACGAAGTTCGGTACGAAATTATTTTGCTGGTTCGAAGTACGATAAAAATTTCGTAACGTACCGTACTGCCACCTTGGTTGTAAGTTTTATCTGATAAAACATTTCCTTGAGATCACATACGAATGCCACCGCTTCTCTCTCTGGATCGTACAAGTACATCCACTAAAGGTTGCATCAGGTCAGGGCCACTCATAAGAATTTTGTTCAGTGACATGCCCTTGTATTGTGCTGACGCATCATATACTATCCGTGGCTTACTTAAAGAAGTACAGAAATACGGTAAGTACCAGTTACGATTCCCGAGCCTTTCCTCTGCAGGAATCAAGTATCCTTTATCCAAATATTACTGAAATTTATTTTTAAAAAACTCGTAAGCACCCTCATCACATTTGAGTTGTTTTCTCAAGGAAAACAGTCTTTTTTGGCTTGTTCAAAGTTGTGTTCAAAATAATCTCTCCTGGGCATCGAATAGGCAATGGCAGCTGATAATGACCATCAACTTTGGTAATCTTTTCTTCAAAGATCCGAAGTACTTTCTCATCTTCTACAGAAAGGGCCTTCTTTTCATCATCTGATGTGGTCGCAAAACCTTCAAACATTCCCTGGACTGTTTCTTGCAACAATTTACAATTACAAGTCTGCCATTTGCTGCCATTCCTTGCATAGTTACAACATCTCCTATCAATACCTGGATCACTCTGTAAATCAGGTCCAGAAAGTACCCATCCAGAGGTGTTTAAATGTGCAGACAAGCCGCTTCCTGGACTACAACGACTTCCCAGAATTTTATGCAACTTTTCATTGTCTTTTCCTATGATAAGATCCACTCCATTTCTCTCAATGTAATCCTTGTAAATGTGGATGTTTCTTCGCGACTTCCGTAAGAGGTATCGAAGGATGCAATGTAGTCAACTTCGGCACACAACAAACCGATTTCAGTGTATAAGCAATGTTATCAGCTGTAGCAATTCCTTTGACCAGGAAACTTACTTCTGTATACTGGAGATTGTCCTGTTGGAAAACTCCCTTCAGTTCCATTTCGCCTTTTGGTCCTTCCAGATCTAAATCTTCCACCAATGCGTGTGTGGCAATAGTTGTATCAGAGCCAGAATCTAACAAAGCATAAACTTCCGTAGATTTGCCATCTTTTGTGAAAGCCAGTATTGGCAATACTCTGGTGTATACATGTGATGGCCTAGATATCCCATAACATGAATTTCGGCTTTTCTCATCTGGGGCTGATGACTTTTGTCCAGTGTCCAACTTCCCACTCAGATGAACTTGAGAATTGTTAGAGTCTACCTTATTATAGTCTTTTCTGCACAACATTGAATGATGTCTTTCGCGACTTACAGGTTTTGCATGCATATTTGCTCTTGCAACTGGCAGATCTATGTCCCTCATTAAGACACGAAAAACATATTCCCGTTCCACTCTCCACAAATTTCCACCTGTTGTCCACACCCATATCTCTGAAACGGATGCATCCTGAAGCCTATGGAACCCTTGTGCACACAACGGACAAGCTGATTTCTTAGTTCCTCTTTGATCCAGGCTCAAACCAATATCTCCCTTTGTTTGTCTGATTTGTTCTGCTCCATTCGCCATGTTTAGAGCATTTATACGACTGATACGCGCCTTGCGCAAATCTTTAGACTTGCGTCCATAGCAGCCGCCCTCAGGAGCGAATGGATTCAATGCCTGTTCACATTGCTCATTGACGAAATCAACCAAATATTGGAATCCTAGATCTGACGGGTTCACCAGTGTACTAGTAGCTTTCGCAAATAAAGTTTGCTTTGGTTCCGGCAAACGACGAATAACAGCTTGTATTGTGTTAGTCGCATTCAAGTGAGGTTTTTGTGCACTCTTGACGCCAACAAAACTTTACATCTTTCTAGGTCACTTAGAAGATTGCGCAAGCTCAACGCATCTCCTCATCAAAATCATCCAAAACTATCATTTAAAACTATTGCTTGCGGACTTGAGTCTACCATGACTGCTCCTGCCGCATCACTATGACTACTACCAAGATGAACAGCTTCTACTTGAGCCTGAGATTTCCAAGGCTGCAGTGCAATCATTCACAGCCAGTTGTAACTCTACTTCTTCAGCATGTACATCTAGCTGTGCCTTCTTTTTAGCAAGGGATAATTTCAACTCTTTTTCCTTTTTCTTCTTTTCCAGTTCAATGCGCTGTCGCTCTGTTTCAACGAGAGCTCTGGCTGAACTGGAAATTGACACCGTAGCGCCAGAATATTTACTAGAGTGATTTGAAGATCTTCTGCTCCTCCTTGACACGTGACTTGCCGAGTTACCACTCCTAGAAGGTCCGCTCTGATCTTTAACAAATTTCTCATACTGTTGTAGAACATCTGCTATTCTTCCAGTTGTAAGAATCACCGTCTGTTGCCAATACTCCTTATCCTCATCATCGTCTGAGGCTAATTCCTTTTGTGACTGAATCATCTTTAGGTTCTCTAGACCTTCCAATGCTTGAGATAGAAGTTGGTGGACTTCTTCCTTTGTTAACGCATCGGTGCTTCCTGGTTGCGCTTCACAACCTTTTTTAAAGAACTCACTGCTTTGAATGCGTTTCTTTCTCTCGTCCTGACATCACGTTCAGAGATCGGTCTCACTGCCACTTGAGACGTAGTCAGCCTTTCATCGATTCCAGTAAGTTGATTCGCTATTTCTAATGTATTTCCAATCATCGGTTTCCTGATCGTTTCCTGATGTTAGATTTAAGCTAATATGTAAAGTTGCAAATGGAATAACCACTTACTACTTCTCTGATGACCATTCGTGTTTATTAAGCTATCCGAGTGAAGGTACATGTGACTTCAAATGTTTGTATATGTCAAGTGATTGAAACATGCAGTAGAGCCGGATTCGCATTCATGCACATGCAGCGTAATTTCTAGAGCTATGTTATGTTAACTATGCTCTATAAATATAAGCAACGGAGAATATTAATGAGAGGCAACAGGCAATTAAGTAAATTCCCAGGCAATTCTTTTACTATAAATTTGTATGCAGATAAGCAGAGGAGGCAGTAGACTGGCAGATACAGCATGCACTTCAAAGGTCACGAACACGAACAGAATTATCTCAACTTATCAAACAGCGAATAACAAACAACAAACATTAAATCTAACATGTGAGCTTAGCTAGATAAAGAGATAAAATACACGGTTATACATGTTCCCTATTTCGATCTAGTAAGCCAGTAGTTAAACTGCAAAACTGCAAACTGCAAAAGTAATGTCATTAAAAGTTAGCAAGCTAAAATGAGTATCAAATTAGTCTTCTACAACATGCAAAATGATGAAAATATAGATCCTCATGCTCTGCCATTCCTCTGCATATCTGGGATAAAGATAAAATACATGCAATTAATCTCTACATGATAATTACAGATTAGATTACATGCAAATTGTATAAATGGACCACAGAACATCACTGCCAAAGTTAATAGTCATGAAGACTGTGATGGAAATCGTCAACTCAAGAATCGGCAATTCAAGAATCTCATTGCTGAGCTGGACCAAGGGCTTCCAGGTGACCTGCCGCTGCACTGCACTGTAAGGTGGCTGTCAAAAAGTCGGGTACTCTCTTTCTTTTTTTCAGCTTTCAGATGCCGTGAAACTGTTCATGGAAGAGAAGAGCAAGAAACTATCCCGAGCTCTCGGATCTCGAGTGGTCATGGATCTGACCTTTTTGGTAGACATGCTGTGTCACTTCAACAGATTGAACCTGAATTTGCGGGGGAACTTAAAAATTCTGCCTGACCTAGTGCAAAGTGTGTTTGCGTTTGTCAACAAACTGAACCTGTTCAAGGCACATATTCAAAGAGGAGATTTCACTATCGCAGACCTAAATAAGCAAAGAGCAAGATATGCAACACTTCTTGAAACCCCGAAAGAGAACTTTGTGCTGCTGTTCCGTGATCTGCAACTTAAAAGGCCTCAGATTTCGTTCCTCGACGACCCATTTAATTCTGAGACGAACTGTTTGAAATTCACTCTAGTCTCAGATGAGGCTGCAACTGAGTTGGAGAAGATCGATCTTCTCCATGAGGAGGACCAACTGAAACGTTCTTTAAGGGAAGGGACCATTGAGTTATTTAAAAGTGTGCCCATGAAAAATACCCAATGTGAAACGGACTGTGCTTAGGATACTGTCAATGTTTTACATATGTCTGCGAATCTTTGTTTTCTACCCTAAAACATGTGAAATCAAAGCATCGATCTGTTCTGACTGACACCCATGTAAAAGAACTGCTTCGATTTGCAACAACGACATACAAGCCAGATTTAAAGAGGATTCCAAGGAATGCCAGAAGTCCCACTAAGTAGCATACATGACAATAAATGGCCTTAAATTTTTTCGCTATCATGTTGGTGTGTAACATTTACAATAAATCTAGCATTCTAGCAGAGCTGAACAAAGGTATATCTGATGTGCATGTGTGACCTTGTGCATGGTGTGGCTCTTTGGAGTAACAAAGTGAGAAATGTCGCTCTTGGTCGCTGACTAGTTGGCCACCCCTGTTCTATAATGAAGGATAGGGTTTCATTTTTGAGAAGAAAGCTGATAATACAACTCAACCATGTAGAAAACTCTAAACTCTTGTGCAGACAACAGTTCCTAATCATGGAAAATATCCCGTTTTTCATTTCATTATTCTCATATTTCTGTGCGTGGACTTGGTTGATGAAGGAAAGCGTCAGTAGAACTGCTTCGATTTGCAACAACGACATACAAGCCAGATTTAAAGAGGATTCCAAGGAATGCCAGAAGTCCCACTAAGAAGCATACATGACAATAAATGGCTTGTAATTTTTTTCGCTATCATGTTGGTGTGTAACATTTACAATAAATCTAGCATTCTAGCAGAGCTGAACAAAGGTATATCTGATGTGCATGTGTGACCTTGTGCATGGTGTGGCTCTTTGGAGTAACAAAGTGAGAAATGTCGCTCTTGGTCTCTGAGTAGTTGGCCACCCTGTTCTATAATGAAGGATAGG
>CAVMBJ020000013.1:52697-73546 GCA_963675895.2 Styela plicata
AATCAAATAGAAGAACAAAAAGAAATATATTGATTGGGCCATTATATTTAGAGGGTTCTAAATGATTGATGTCGAAAACTCGCACACGTCTCAAAAATGAGAGGATTCAAATGGTTCTTAATTAAGATGTATGTATATATATATATATATATATATTATATATATATGTGGTGTGTTGCGTGGATCATTGCGATGGAATGTACGTTTTATGAAAACTTCAGCCTATATTTGCTTGCTACAAGCGAAACGAAACTCATATCTTTTCAGATTAAATTAAATTTCAGATTAATTTTTTCGATCGGGCCATTGTGCTGAACGACAGACTAAATAGAAATATCTACTATTATTGTATGGTTTTTTTAATGCTAATAAATGAATTTAAAAAAAAAATAAATAAACTCTGTATCCTGACTGACAAAATATAACATTGTCACTGAACTAACTCCAACACTGAAAACATTGTCTTCTTCTCTCTGTAAGAGTCAACTTGCAGATCGTCATATAGGATCAAACTCATACCCCCTTCCTCCTACTCGTGTGTCTTTACAGAAAAAACAGATCTTGTAATTGCATTTCACCTCCGTTCCCCTTTACTCTATTATTATGCCACTCACTTACACTGTGATGGTTTGTGCTTTTTTGCGAATCATTTTGAAATGCTCACAAATTTTTGTTCTACTGTTTTTTTTGCTTAATTCGCGACTGCAACTAATCTGTCAGTGTTTTTGATAGCCACTCCTTGGATTGGTTCCCCCGCTGGCTAAGGCATGGCCACTTATATACATACAGGTTTAGAGTTGTTTGGTATATTTTATTCTTCTGTTTCAGCTCAGTTTGCCCAATTAAGCTATTATACCCTGGGTTGAGTAGTGGACATGGATTAACTCGGACTCCAGTCCGAGATTTCTAACCGACGATACCGACATGATAATCACCAGGCCATCGCGTCCGCGTAATTGCTGACTCATAGTAATTTTTTCCGCAACAACCCGCCATTTAGAATGCATAAAGCCTTGACCTTTGGCTACATATCACAACCTTTTTTTCTCTCTTCTTTCTCTTAACAATTGTTGTAGGCTACGTGAAACTACATGAGAGAAAACGGGTGATCCGTAGAAACAGGTTTTTACAATCCTATTGGCGTAACTGCGTCGAGTATAGGAAGGCGTGTGTATGTACGTTTCAATTAGGTGGTGACTTACTCACCTAAATGGGAAGTGTTAAGGGTAAGATGGTGAGGTGAGGTAAAGGAATGTAGTTCAGATGCAAGTTTGTAGGAGTAGGGGATGCGAGTCGAGGGTTGCAACGCTAAAGCGTAATTGCTGATATATAGTAAGTTTTCCGCAACAGCCCGTCCTTTAAAATTCATACAGCCTGGATGCAGACGAAATGAAATATTGACCGTTGGCTATATCTCACAACCTTTTTACCTCTCTTCTTTCTCTTAAAAATATTTCTATGTGGAACTACATGAGAGAAAACGGGTGATCCGTAGAACAGGTTTTATTTGAGGATCGCGTGATTTGAGAGTATACATAACGTTAATATTTCCACGCGCGATCAGACATGCCATAGTAAAAGGTGGTTTAGTCTATGTTTGGAGCAAGCGCGAATCGCTGATTAAGGATGCGAGTGAATAAATGCAAACCCAATATAATTTTTTTTCAAATATGCAGCCTTGAACAGCCTTATAGATTTCTTTATGAAGTGTTTCGTTTTAATTTCTAACTTTGAGCTTCATTCATCGTTTACCAGTAATTAGTGTATTATTATTTTCGGAACTACTCTACACGAAAAAAGCCCTAGTAGTCTTATCAACATAAAATTTAAAAATGATTGAATCTTCCTGAAAATTACCAAAGTCCAGAAAATTTCCTATTTTTTGTCAAAATTGTCGATAGTAAATTACCTCCCATGAAAATTCCCAAAATTTTGCAACGTTAGTTAGAGGTGTGAATAATAAAATTATTTAGAAACTTTGCTTTTAGTATGATATTTGATGGCCAAGGTATACTAAAAGTATAATATTCGACACATTCTTCCCTTTGTTTGCGGTCATTCATTTATTCAATGCCTTGAAAATTGAGATTTGTGATAAGGGAGTTGAATCTGTATTTTTCTATACTCCTGAATAGAAGAGAAGTTTTAGAAAAATATAAATAGATGTAGCCAAAAGCAACTGCACCCTAAGTGGACAACATTCCAGTGTATAGAATCAAGAATGAGCCATTAACGATTTCCGCGACATCATATATTATTATCCAACATGATCCATTTGAATATTATCTTAAATGCTTCTCGTGAGACACTATAGCAATTCTCACGATCACACAACAATATGGCATGAATTTTTAGTATTACAATTTCCTGTTGAATATGTCTTCTACTCTATTTTGAATTCAATAGATGTTCCCTATTGTTTATTTTGTTGAACCCTAGCCATTACTGATGTGTGTTCGTTCATTGTTTTCACTCAAACCTAAAAAACTTGTTACCTCCATTTCCTCCTACATGGACTCTTCGATACCAAATGTCTTACTTTTGTCTCAGGCACACTTCCTGGCCATGACCGTGTAAAAATTCCAAAGCACCACCGAAATTTCCCAACCGTTGTAGTAAGGTTATTTTTCCGGGCACTTTTGAGTGATTTGGAGCCTCCCTTATATGATCTATAACTCACTTAGGCATCAGTCAAACATCTTGTCATTTGCCTGTTAACTTGTGATTAGGGCTGGGCAAACTGAATAATTTGGAATTCTAATCGGATTCGGATTATTTTTTCGAATCGGATCGAATCCCCACTTCTGTATAAATAACAAATATAGTCATGAGTCATGAAATACTAATATCAACACAAAGAATTATGAAGGGAATGTATTTTCAATTCACGCTCCATGTCAAAGAGGAAAAAGTTCCATATTTAGAAGACAGGATGCAATCGATTTTGTTCAACTTTGACCAAAGTTAATTGCATTTTGTCGTTGAAAATTCCACTTCATTTAGCAAGTTTTTAGTACTCACGTATCATTCATGATTAATTCGAATCTATGCTTCCGATCGATTCGATTCACCGAATCAAATTGTCCAGCCCTACTTGTGATAAAGTTATCGGGAACTTGTTCACGATTGATTAACTATTCAAGGTTTTGGAACCTACAATTGCTGTATGGATATGAGATTCAAATATATAAGGGAGTAACAAATAAAGACAGTTTGAAATATTTTTCAGGGTGGCTGAAATCTAAAAAGGACTTACACGAAAATTCCCAGCCCTTGAAAATTCTAGGAAACTTTCCGGATAAATTAACCAAAATTCCCGAAAACTTTCTACCCCGTTGCAACCCTGGTCCGGACCCACCCAATACCACATTTTTTGCGCGCCCTTGGCTCGATTCTCCCATTCTCGGTTTTTAAACTTTTTAAGATCGAATCTTGTCATTAGAATGTGATTGCATTTGTCATCTTGTTCTTTAGCAGATATTTGAATAATTGCTGCGCTTACATTTTCATGCAAACCGGAGTGAATCTTTTCCATTTATCCTGATGTTAAGAATAATTTAAATATATCCAGAACAACTGTGGCAGCCGGGGTCGGCCATGACAGGAATTTTGGGATCAAGAATTGGGAAGCGGAATTTCGTTTTCTTCTCTTAAAGAAGTATATCTAGGAGATTGGTGATCAACCTTTTCCAACTAACATTTCTCTTTCGTTTTTGAGAATATATGAAATATTCCCCCTCTTATGTGAGCGGATAAATATATACAGACGGAGTGTTGGATATAAACTGCTGCTTTCACAATATATAGTTGAAGATAATGGTGAGTAGTCCGTCATTGGGGTCAAGTGAGTTACGGATGGATAGTCTTTATTCTGGTTGTTGTGGTGAGTTGATATGATTGAGTTGACGACGCGACTGAAAAAATGTTTCGCGATATCGGACAATTTTGCGGGATCGTTCTTGAATTTGTAATAGCGTCGGGTTTTGTACAATGACTGAATTGTTTTACGAAGTATCAAATTAACATTCTGAAAATTTGTGAAATTAGCTCTTCATTTCATTAGTCGCTCAAGTTAAACAACAACGAGGACCTATTCTGTCCATTCATCTTCACTGCACAGTCATTTGAGAACTGTGGCATTCAAGGGTCTATCATGACTGGAATTATTCTGGTTTTGTGATTGGTTTTGTGATAGGGTTTTTTTCCAGCACAATATCTGATTTCGAGTGATTCAGTAGTATCGACCTTGGAAATGGAGTTCGCGACCTTTCAGTTACTGGAGCGCAACGAAACTTGACCATAGCGTATCGAAGATCGCAATTCTGTTAAGTTGATAACCGGCGTTTTTTTGTCATAGGAAACTAATAAGGCAATGCACGTCTACTAAAACCATGGACTAGTTATTTTCATTCTTTTTTTTTTAGCGTACACGACAAACATGCAACAATTAGGAATTTTGCATAGCGACCCCTAGAAATCTAGGCAACCTACGCAAACGTGTATTGCGGTTTTTACGATTAGTCGATAATATGGGTTCGTAGTTGCTCCTGTAAAATTTAGTCGGGTGAGGACTGCCCACAGTGTACTAAAAAGGAGCTTGAACAGATTTGGTCCGATGCCATCGACGGGTAGGGAATTATTGTTGAATTGATTTAAAGAAGTATATTTAGAGATTGGTAATCACTAATATTCCAACTGAGAGTTATAATTTCTTTATTTTCATTAATATGAAAGTACCCCCCTGTTATTTGAGACGGATAAATATATACAGAAAAATGTGACGATATTTGTTACTGTACATCAAATATCGTGTGAATTGATATGATGATCCGTAATTGTCGGTACGACCCTGAAACCATGAGATTCGACGATAACTGTCGAAAAAGGAAAGTATTGCTGATCGTTTCAAAATTGGTTGGTTGATACCATGGAGTTTTACGTTTTATCCATTTTTTTTCAGCTCCTACCTCTCGTTCCATAGTCACTAGTAAACACTGGAGGGACTGGTCTGACATCACTTGGGTGCCACGGAAATAAAATAGGAATGAAGATCTATCGTCCATGAATATTCAGGTTTTTGATCCGGTCTTGGCATTCGATATGGTTTTTCTCTATCGACTAGAAGCACTTGCCAATCACTTGCAATTTTCTCTCCCTCCGAAAAAACGAAAAATCAATTAGTTCATTTCTACTAGGAATTCACAAATTTGAACCCCCTTTTAGGCATGGAGCTATTGCTGATCGCACTCTTTGGCGGCTGGAAGTTGCTGCCGCCTGTTCTGCTGCTTACTGTTTCTTTTTAGACATGAAGTGTGAATTGAGCATTAAACGAAGTACGTCTTCGTGTGGTCAATTATTTTGAGCCCTCCAAAACAGTTCTTCCAGGTTTATTGCAAAGATTTGATTTTTAAATCGGGTGCGTTCGCTTTGTCGCTTAGTTGTTCAAGGAAGGATCTAAGAGGAATTCTAGCTATTGCTGCCCTGTTTCAGCCCTACTCCGTCCACAATCGCTATTTCAAAATACGTGCCATTTGATTGGCTTTCCAATTCACCACTCTTTATTAACTCGTGTGATGTGTTATAGTGTTTACGAACAGTTTTTGCCGGGCCAAATCATATTATTTTCCTAACGAGCCTCCTCCTCTAAACTTTGGATGTATCACTTCCTTTTCCACTTATGGCTGTTCCTCGCCTGTTCGGCTGCGTTACCGTGGTTCGATCTACATGTAGGGCATGTGGTACAAATTAGTTTGAGTTTACAGTTAGATCCTCGATGATTTTTCTAGACTTTCTAAGACGTCCCATTTTTCAAGGAAGCTTTCTGCACTCATTTTATCAGAAAAATCATATCCAATCTTTGAAATCGTTCATTAGGAACAAAAAAATAACTAAATAAACTGTGAAGTTGTTACGGATTTTTTTGTACAGGAAAAAAAAAAAAAAAGAAAAATGCTATCGATTTTGGAATATACAACAACAAATTTGACCAAACATCGAGATCATTTGTCCGGTTTTATTTTTTTTATTTTTTTAAAATATGGATCCGATTGTTTTTTGTTGTTGATCTTTTAGCACCATTTATTCGTACAGTGTTGGAATTGTAAAAAGGAACAAAAACTCAATTTATAAACTTATCAATGTTCCATGATGAATTGAATAAAAAAAAAAATTTTGGGACAAAATTTGAAAGAATCGATAAGAAATCCTCAATTGAAAATTTCAAAAATTCTTCGTGAAAGACACATGATGTGAGACAGTGGGACATAGCTATTAAAATATTTTTTTATTTGTTACCCTAAACGATGATTAGCGATAATAATTAGGCAGATTTTATATTCGAAAAAAAAAAGGAAAAAAAAAAAAAAAAAAAAAACAATTATTTGAATCAGATTCGTGCTTCCAAATGATTCGGGTTTTGCCCCAGCCAAGCCCCTTATCTTACGTGTCTTTAAAACTCGGTCAATCGGAATCTGTCGGGGCTGTTTCGTACAACTCTTTGTGCTTAGTGGTTTCAGGAGACTTTTCATGAATGATATGTCTCTTGCAGTTTCGGTTGGGCTGATTTTGGTAAAAAAAAATATTATGGTTGCTTATGAAGTATTCATCGACTGCTATGGAGTTCAAAGTTTGTAACGATGATTGTGGCGATGATTTTATTATTCCTGATGACAATTGCGAATGTTTCAATAGTTTGAACTCCTCCTAAAAACAGTTCTAATCAGTAGGAAAAATAATTCGGTGACGTTTCGGCCACGCTTGAGGTCTCGATAGGAATTATTAGAATAAATTGTAAAAGTGCTTTCTTTTCTATCACTCCAATTATTCTATAAAAACGAGTGTGGAGTTGTAAAATAGGAAATAAGTAAAGGAGGATATTCGTTGCTTTTTGAACGTAAGAGCTCCTTTTCCTGAAAGCACATATTGGTTCGCAGAGACCACATTTGTAAAAAAATATCGCGTTTTCACGTTATGTCGCAACTATAAACTATGATCAAAACACTTACTTTATATCACTAATCATTTTAACCAACCATATGAAATTTTGCGCGTCTGTGCCTTCCATTTTTCTATTTTGAAATATGAAAGTGCACTTGGCTTGAAGTGAACCCGAACGGGAGTTTTGGACATAAATATTTGTCGATTTTTGCGCGACTACGCCGTGCAATGATTTTTAAGAATGGTATTGAATAGAAATCTACAACTGCAAAAAATATCATTTACATTTATTGTGGCAATTTGGATGAACTATCATATTGTCCCGCCATTTACAGTCCACTCCCTATCGACCTCACACTGCCAAATCGTAGAGTTTCGAAAAGATTCTAGCCCACCATTTTGGACCGCCCTGCATTTTCCTATTTATATTTATCATGTGTAGGCCAAATAAATGACTTTTCTTTTCATTCCATAAGGTTGACAAATACATCTGTAGTCACGAAAAATTTCTGCATTCTTATTCCGTGGTCTGTCATTACATTATCTACAGAGGCAAAACCGGTAATGCAGTCAGTCACCAGAACACTGGATACTAGCTCCCACGACTGCAAACTGAAGCATGCGTGCAATGTCATACTCACGCCTTCCGCGATTTCAAGTATAACGAAATACTGAGCCCCTGCGGCGGCTTTATGAAGCTTGATTGCAAGTTATGTAAGTGTTGTGCACTAGCTCTGATAGCGTTAAGTGAAATTCCGGAGTGCATATTAATGTCTAATATTGTATATTATTGGAAGATTCCGCCTTCAATTTCTATTTCTTGCTATGGATCATTAGTCTGGGAAAACGGTAGGCAAATGAACGAGCGATGGAAAATTTAGTAGAAAGTGATCCGCAGGAGATACTCGTATCGTAATGCATAATTTTACTACAGGACAGTAAAAAATCAAATGAAAAAATCCCAATAGGGCGTAGCAATTTTTGATTTGAACAATATTAAAAATAATATTACCGGTTTTAAAGTCTTTTTTCTATTCATCTCATTTAATTAGGCTAATTTCGTTGACGTTACTGGGGTAATAAAAAGAGAATATACTGGTATCGTTCAAAATCCATTTTGTGATTAAAAACATTAAATATCTGTCATGTACAAGTGTGGTACCACAGCGCAGAAAGATGGTCAATCGCAACAACTGATTCGATCAACCATTTTCCCCTTCCCCTTCTTTTTTCCAGCGTAGAAACAGATGTTTTCTTTTTCGTTTTTCATCTATTATATAGCTTTTGTTGCAGTAAACGAGAATAATGTTTTTATACGCCTTAAGGTGCAATTCAAACTATCTATTCTATGATTTTCCATTCTATGCCACTTGGCTTCATAGCTTGATTGGTTATTAGAGTGACCATTGAATTATAGTCCAAAAATGTTTAAGACTTTCCTTGCTTGAAAAGTGTTTAAAGATCAGCGCGATAACACATACTTTTTCGTCGCAACTGACCCGATCTGAAAGTTTGTCAAGCAAGAGCTACAATTGGACAGTTACTTGACATGCGATTTATCAGCGAATGGAACTTAACAATATAAATATGCTTACTTAAGATTTTTGATCGGAAAAACATAGTGTACCTTTTTCTAACTTCGCGTATACAGTACAAGCTTGAGCATTTGAACCGCAACGTGAAAAGTGGAAAATTCGCGATGCATTCAGTAAAAGACAACATGTATAGAAACTTAGTGTTTTAGATGGATTATGCCCTGAATGATAGAATTTATTTGGTCACCCAATCGGAAAAATTATTTACAAGCAACTTTTGTTGGGTATGAGTCACTGATGAATCGCGTCAATGAGACGCGATCCATCTGTGGCGCATGCTTAACAAAATGAAATTTAATGAGAGGACAAGAGTGTGTCATGATGAGTCTTTATTCCACTAGATTCGTTGAATTTATAATTTTGAGAAAACATATGAAGAAAGCGTCATCAGGTTTAAGAGATTATATGATGGACAAAGTCAGTAAATTTGAAAATCTAATTCTAAATCTGAATTACAAGCGGAAGAAACGAAACTATAGAAACAAAATACATAAAATGTTCGTTCCCAAACAATATCAACGAGGCAACTCTCAAATCAAGAAACATAATTTGAAGCGATCCAATTTACTTCATTATCTAGACAAGGGTAAAAAGTTTTTGGTTGAGGATTGCATTTTTACCTAAATTGTAAATTTTGTAATCACGAACTTTAGTGAGTTCTTATGCAAAAATGACTGAATATTGGCATTTAAAGGCACATCGAAAGTGCACTCATTGGAACAAATTCTGAAATATTGTGTACGTAGCTACATCTAAATTGGACGGAAATTTGCAAGAGAGAAAAAGTCGTTATTCCACTGCTAGAAACGAAAGGGCAGTAGCTAGCATAAAACCAGAACGTAACATATTAACTATTTTTAATATTGTCGTCGCGTAAAGCGTTTTCTCCCCATTCAAACTTGCCAATGTTTTTAATATCTTACCTTAAACCAGGTCTCCACAAGCTACGCTTCTAATGTATCGCTGATTTTGTTCGATAGAAGCATTTTCCATTAAACGTATATAGGAGCAACCTAAAACAGAGCACAGACATCGGCACAGAATGGGTACGTCCAATTTTTTATTACTATTGAACAATGGAAATGTCAAGTTGAAATATGCATCTTTTTTTAGTTGAAAGAAATTGCATTCTTGTCTCCCGATCAGAACTTTCATTCTGTCAAGCGTGAGTCACAGGTAAACCACGCCTTGGCGGCGCAATTCATTAGAGTCTCATATTTGATAAAATGTGTTTGGACAGAATTTTTTTCTGCATAGTCTGAGCTAGCATCTGGACAAGCCCGATCTTTTTGCGCCTCCTCCCTTATCACTGGTTCTGCTGTTGGTAACGATAGTATAATTTTACATTTTTAATGGAATTTTTCAAGTCGTTAGTATTTGATCCTTGCTCCAAGAGTGTAGTAATCAAATAAGTGACGGAAATACAACAATTTAGCATTGTTAAATTTCTTTAGATCTATGTTCTCACTCCAAACTACAAATCATATTAGTGGGAGATCGGTATACATTTGAATCGGAGTTGAAAGATGCAAGCTCTCGTCTTTTACGTTCTTTTTTTGGATTTACTGAAACCAAGGAATGTGAAAAACCAAATGTAAAAATCGTTATGTATACCGGTAGTCTTTTCTGCCCATCCAACAACGACATTGTGTCGTTCCAAAATGCATTGTTATCAGTCAAACCCTGTAAATGTGGAATAAACTGCATTGTTTTTGCTTATGGTTCTGGTGCCAACATTGTGAAGTCAATTCTGGATTCTAAATATGAAAACAACAACACTTTGTGTGATCATCGATCTTTTTCAAAAAACTTGGCGATCTTCACATTTGATGGATGGACATCGATAACTTCAGAGCTGGCCAAAGTAAGATGCTTATTTTCGCGTTTCAAATGGAATTTTATAAATTACATAGAAAACACTGAATAATCTACATCACTGACTTGAATAATATATTTTATGAGGTGGAAAATGTTTTCTACCGTGTTGTAAGAAGGAACACAATGCGTAAATGTGGCATGAACTGTCAACAACTGTGGCTGTACAAGACCGAATCGGTTGGAATTCGAATCTGCTTCGAATAATTTATCTTAATTTACTTATTTTAACTCATTTTAACTCTATTTGCTAATTCTATGTAAACGGAAACATGGCAATTTGGCTCGATTATCAAAATAAAGAATCCATTGGTACGAATTGAACGCAAATGATATAAACAAACTGAAAGAAACAACGTACTTCCAAAAAAAGCTAGCTCTCTGAGGACAAAACAAAATTTGGCACGAATCGGAATACTTTGGCTGCATTTTGCCGTAAAATATAAAGAATATTTTCATGCCATCCCAATCGTGCTATTGCAATTTTTTGCTAAACGTGCAAAATGGCTTAACCATTTTCTTGCATTTTTTTTTACATTTTTTGTGGGGTGGGGTTGAATTAGTTTCCATGGCCTGCCCTTACATGACTATTCACTAAGTATTATTTGATGACATCTGTGTGCCAGTTAGTACTATTAGTTGTTTAGAATTGAAAACTTCAATCTTCTTATTCTAGATCGTCGTCAATCTTCACCAATTGAAAATGAAAATTTTCCGACAAAAACAATTCATTCTAAAGAATATTGGAAATATAAAATATGCAATTCTATCAATTTCTTGAGTACAACTGGACGAAGATGGCTGAAAGATTATATCGAAAATAAAGATGTTCAGATATATATGAGAACTTTTGCAACTTAGTGGTATCAAATAAAGCTAGTTTCTTATATTGGAATTATTTGATAAAAAATTGTAGAACAATTATCATCCATGCCGATTGCCGATTTGATTGTGTCCATCTAGAAAAATGAAATGAATGAATTGTAGACGCCTATGTACACACAATCCTACAAATGATCCATTTACTAATTTATATATTTTCACAGTTAAAAATCACAACAATATGGAATGATGAAGTGAAGAATCTTGCAAATATTATACTAGAAAAGGCGACAAACTGCAATTATTCTACTTATAGCTACTGAGCTGAAAACAAATGGAACAAAATGTATGAAAAAACGTCATAAAAAACAATTTGATATGAGGGATAAATCAGGGTCTACACTCGTTCCCCTGGAGTCCTGGCTATTAATATTGAAATGAATGATAAGAAAAAATTAATAAACAACGTTAATTCTTGATTGAATATTTTTATATCCACTCCTTGGAGCGGATCACCCTGTACCAACAGCCACTTATCGACGGACAGAGTTAGAGTTGTTGAAAACATGAATACGATCGTTAAATCCTGCGTTTGAAATTTTCTTGAATATACTGCCTTATTCCGTTAAAAGAAGGTGCGAATCAATTACATCTTGCAAAGCGTCCAAGTATCATAATATGGTTATTACTATTATTTTATATTACGATGAAATGTTTATTGTCATAATGATAGGTCAACTTATACTTTTTTCAGAGGCAATTTTAAGTTATTGAAGTCTACGCCACATCTTTGTGAGATTGTCTTTTTAAGAATTTTAATTCTTTTCCTTGATTGGGTTCTCTGTTTAAACATGTAGATGTCGTTCAATTGATTATATTCCATGTTATACATGCAACAGACACCGCAGTACATATATATAGATCTTTCGAGTAAAACACATACATTACACATTCTTCCTTTTTTGGCATCATGTAGGGCTCTGTCAGCTTATGCCCAATATGGTGTTCGACACAATGCCATGGCAAAAGTCCCTCCGAGTTGAAATGACAAACTTCTGTTCCAACTATGAAAAAGAACTCATTATTCATTAAATTTTCAACACGTATTAAATAGAAATATGTATGATGGGATAAGAAGCCAATGTCATGCCGACTGTAGAGTACCCTAAACCGAGCAATAGTGTATCTGATAAATCTCAAAAAAGTTGTTTCAAAAGGGGTGTTTTATTCCTCTTGACTGGAAGTTACAAACAAAAAAGGACGAATATAACTTTGGGACTGACAATAACAAGATGAAGGACATTTAAAAAATTTCCGATATTGATGATTGCTATTATTGGTAGTTTTAGAACGGGCAAATGAAATACAAATTGAGTTTTTCTTATTGCATATTTCAGTTTTACTTAATCCAATCGTTATTTAAAAGGACAGGCCAATCACATACAACATGCGTATTTTTTCAATACCGAATCCAAGTTCAATCAACGCCAATCGTTTTGGTACAAATATCACCAAAATACGTTGAGCAGTTTTCCTGATTCAAAATCGAAGTTATTATTGATCCTCAGAAAAGAATTTTACGTTTTGCGTTGATAACGCGGTCCTGGGTGGTGTTGCTTTTGTTCCATATACTACATCCATAGTTCCTCATACTCTATGAAATCTGCAATCTGCTCGATTACTATGTCATCAGTCAGACTGACTATGCTTGTTATAGTTAGTTATATAGGGAATAACGTATGAATATGTTAAAAATATAATTTTCTTGTTTTTCTTAGATGTACAAATATTTTTGTTCTCGCGAAAATGGGCAAGCTTTTTGTAATCAAATCGTCAAATCAAAGGATTCCATGAAATTTAGCTACTAAATTATATTTTAGGCAAAACGGTACCAAGAACATCTCGGTACAATCGGGATGTTCAAACAGATAGGTAGAGTAAGAGTCAAGTGGTTACATGCGTCATCTAGGTTTAACAAGTTTTGTTGAGTTAAATTTAAAGAATTAAGATTATTAAGTATCACGTTGGAAACGCATGTGGAAACGGCAGAGTGGAAAAACAAGCCAACGCTGAATATCCAAAACAAGTTATTGAAACATCATACTCTCCTTGGCAGGCCCAGTTTTTGGTTATCAAAGATGAACGCCATAAGCGACGAATGGTTGTTGATTATTCCCAGACAATAAATAGATATACTCTGCTTGATATACTCTCTTCCTCGGATTGATGGCAAATTAACCAATTCGTGAAAGGCAAAGTTTACAGTACTTAAGTCCGCCTACCGGGCCTATCAGATAGCGCTATGTGAAGAAGATCGCATATAGCGCTTTTGAGGCAGATGGCAAGCTCTACCAATTCTGCAGGCTACTCTTCGTGGTTACCAACGGTGTTTCATTTTTTCAAAGAACTATTGATTCTCTAATAGAAAAACATAAATTGCGTGGAATTTACGCTTACCTTGACAACACTACTGTAGTTGGTGATGGTAAAACTGATCATGACAATAAGCTCAGACCTCTCTTTGATGTCGCTAAAGCTGAAAACTTGACTTTCAATCCGAGCAAATCTGGTATTGCTCAGAGAGATATTGATTTGCTTGGGTATCGTATTTCTTAAGACAGTATCCAACCTGACCCTGACCGCACGAGGCCTTTGTTAGAATTATCACTGTCTACTACAAAAAAGGAATTGAAAAGAAACATTGGAATGTTCGCGTATTACGCCAGGTGGGTACCCGATTTTACCTCCCGTATACGACCTCTTATCAAGTCTCACCACTTACCACTGTTTCAGCCTGTAATAGTTGCTTTTGAGCCTCTTCGTCAAAGCTTGATTACAGCTTGTTTAGGCTGTATACGGGAATGATGAGCCTATTTATGCCAAATGCGATGCTTCTGACCAACAGAGGACAACAACCACTAACTCAAGAATTGAGACGATCGGAGCGTATCAGAAGGCTTCCAGGAAGATACGGCGAATGGAACTGATAACTTGACTGTTAAACTCACTATTGTTATCACTGTTATTTGGCGCATTTTATTAGATTAAAAATTGGCGGGGGAAATGGTAACAATTAAGTCAGTACATAATTGGGTGTATCTAATTTCCAGTATTGTTTATGTGAATTTGAATCTTATCTGTTATTTGGTAATTGCTGAGCTACCGTCATGATTACGTGATCCTACTTTGGTTGCTTACTTTGTTTACGTCTGGCTCACTTGCTGCCTCCAGTATTTACTATTCAGTTCACTTTGTGCTTAGATGTGAAAGTGTTAATTAAAGCCTAGTCTTGATTCTAGAGTTGGATTTGAACTGCTATAGATTACCACAATCGTATATGTGAATTATTTTCTTCTAGAACCATATCTTACAACCAGTAAAACTGCCTGAAATTTCGCAAATAGTTCCGGCAAAAAGCAACTCTGCCTATAAAATACGCATTTTGCCTTTCAATATTTATTGCTTTAATGCAGATTATTTATTAATGATATATCCGGTTCTGGAAGATTGCGTATGTCAAAACAATGGTAATATAAAACACTAGCGATCAATTTAGAACAAAACGAGTAGTAATATAAATAGAGAATTTGTCATAAATTCGCTCTCGACATTTTCTAAGAAACTGTCGTATTCTCAAAATCGATATAAATAGAAAACTGGCTTCTCCCACAAAGGTCCTCTGAAACGCTTCCTTCACCTCAACCTTTGCTTACTTCCTTATACCAACCCTCCGACCACACCTGACCCTTTTTTTTAGAAAACCCCTTCCACACATCCTAAAGCACCCCTTTCTTTAGCCATCTACGTCACACTCTTAGCAACTCAAAAAAGCTAAACTAACCATGCGGTCATTAAATAATGATTCGGTCGTGCTAAGGCAAACTTTGTAAACGAGTTTTTTCTAGTAATTGCAGGCCTACTTTTTCTCTCTTCCTTTTTCTTATGCCTATATTAGTAAAGAGAAAAAAACATAGAGAAAAATGTCGAGCTGAACATTTGAACAGATTATTAAAGTCCCATTGGCATAAACGCGTCGTATAGAAACCATAACCGCTGATCCGTCCGATGTCGTGTTACGTAGACGCAGAAGATTTGCAATTTCACACTGGAGAATATTTCTAGTCAAGTAGTCGAATATACTCCAGTCCAGTAGTACGTTGCAGTTACGGTCACAGCCATAAAAAGATGGAGCCGACATATTGCGGCGCAGTCATTGCAAAGCGTTAATTTTCAATCGAATAGGCTATTCGTTGTTCTACGAGTCAATTAAAATCTGAAGAATTGAATAAATCTAGTTAAATTTACTATTCTAAGATCTTTGTCTTAGATATATTCTAAAAAATTGCGGTATGAAAATTTGATCTTTACCTATTATGTAGATATATGCTTATTTCACAACTTACTAAATGTTAACCAAAATTAGGCGAGTGGAACTCCCCAAAATGATGACGTCGTAATCCTGGTATAAACGAGACGTTTATTTTTAAACGTTCATTTTGAAACATTGGAAATTCTCCTAAATTAGTTGGAACCTTGCTGGTGGTTAGAATCTACATCTGAGTGTGCTATTGCACAAATTCCCCAAAAAAGATCGATGTATATATTTATATACTATCCGACCTTTCACCCTTTGGGTGATATTTAAACCCCACGTGCGGCAATAGGTTAATTCTATGTGGTATATTATCCGCTTAAGAGGAGAATGTAAGATGGTATTGTAAACCAGATGTACAATTTGATTCAAACTTCAATTTAAGTGCCCCCTAGCGCTTTTACTAAAAATACATGAAATTGGGACAAGAGATAAGACAATATAGGGAATATAAGTTTGGTCTAACTCAGAAGCAGTTTGAATAGTGCCTATAACTCATTGTCTTATTTGCCAACTTTTCAAATATCAATCTCTGCGTCGACGAATGCGATATTGTGGCAAAGCGAAAAATGAAATAAGGCAGGTTCGACACCAGAGCAAAAACCGCAAATAATCTTGGCTGACCTAACGCGGCTGTCTAGAACTACTTGTGACGTCATAATTAATGTTTTACAATGTTTCATCATAATACCCCGTAATCAT
This sequence comes from Styela plicata, assembly GCA_963675895.2. Lineage (NCBI taxonomy): Eukaryota > Metazoa > Chordata > Ascidiacea > Stolidobranchia > Styelidae > Styela > Styela plicata. Next base: position 69,000 of record CAVMBJ020000013.1, read on the forward strand.
TTTTGCAGACTAATTACTCAAGTGATGTATTATTGACCCGTGCTTACCAAAACTCGACTCAAAATTTCTGATTGGGAATTCCTGATGTGTATTTGTGTATCAATACGACGGGTTTTTAATCTATCAGTTGGACCGTGGCGCCATCCATCATTGACTCATATTTGTCAAAACATGCCATACGTATAATATGAAGTTCCTTGTCGAAGGTCATCTGTGTCGCAGGCATGGGTGGTAATATGGTGCAGTACGAAATTTTTATCGTACTTTGAACCAGCCAAAAAAATTCGTACTGAACTTCGTACCGTACCTTTCAAAAATTTTTATTATTAATTTATTACGAAAACAGGTACGATTCGCTAGGCAGCAATTTCGTACCGTACCAACTACTAATGTTCAAAACAGCCTTACTTCTATAATCTAGGCACCGCAAGAAACATCACCAACATCTCAGATCAAAGTGATGCAGTCTCATGCTATCTATTTTAAAATTCAGGACAGTAAAACATAGGCGTAACTAATGGGGAGGACATATGCTTATGCCCCCCCCCCCCCCCCCCCCCCACCATATCATTGTTCCTATTTATATAAATAATAGCTCATAATATGAGAATTGTAGACCGGTGGTGGTAGATAGGGATGTGATGAGCACTGTCCTTAGCATATTAGCAACATTGATTCGTCACAAATAATTTCTCTCACGACGAAAGAACGTCCGTTGCGCACCATACATGGGTTTCGAGCAGTCCTATTCGAAGGCGTTGTTAGGAATGTTTGCTACTTTGGTATTACTTACTTACGACTTTCTTATCTTGTGTGTGACGTCATACGACGCTTTTTGAATGACTCCCGTGTTTCGTTGTACTGCATGCTGAAACCTGCCCGCAGTCTTTCCTCTTTCCATCGAGTAGTTTGTCAGGCATATTAGGTAGTTCAATGTAGGACTTTTTGAATTTATGGGCCGCACGCCTTTGAGGCGCGATTCATGTAAGGAGCATACTAATTGAGTGTTATTTTTGCTCTGTAGGAATATTGTTAATCGTCGTATTTTTCTTGTTTAGTATTTGTTATGGCTATTTTCTAATTCGTGGTAAAACACAGTTAATCTATCGTACTTAAATCCGTACACAAGGCTCAATCGTACTAGTTGTAATTAAACCTGCATTTTGTGACTCAATTTCAACTGCATCATCTAACTACAGCTTGTGGACTGTGAACTGAATAAAGTTCTTTCAACCCAACTGTATGTTCATTGAATATTCGAGTGTGCCGCGTTTACAGGCAACAGTAGATTTGAGAGGGTTTAAATGCGCACGGGGATTGGAGACCAACTCGCATAGTCTAATACAGAGGTCGGCAATCATTTTGAGCCGCGGGCCAATTTGATAAAATAAAATATAGTGGCGGGCCGTTACTGCCGGGGCAGATTTTCCGAAACGCGAATAAATTAACCTTAGATTGCACGCCGTTTTACACTCCTATTCATGCTTATATAATATGTTTATTGATATGATAAATGGTATTTATTACTTTGAAACCGATTATCAAAACAACAAATGTGTGTACCAATTCAATGTGAATGTTGATGTTGTTTGCATTTTTTGCCAAATTGTCAAAGTCAGTTTTGATATTAGAACAAGAAATTTGTAAAACATCATTAACATGTTCATCAGGTAAACGTGATCGAAGTTTATTTTTTGCAAAGTTCATCTTGGAAAATAATTGTTCGCAAAGATAAGTGTTCCCGGACATGGATACAACTCTCTTCGCTTTATCTCGTATTTCAGAAATAGAGTTGCTGATATATGCCCTTTGTGAAACACTTCCGGAGAAGTAACGTGAAATTTCGATTTCAACATTGTATTATTCTGAAGTTCAATCAGTTCCATCTGCACGCTATCGCCCGAATCGGCGGGATCAACATCAAAAGGTGTTGCCAGTGACGTGTTTGTGCCTTCGCATGTCCTCGAACCGAGAAGCAAACTGCTGTTTGATGTCAACAATAACCTCCACGTATTTCAACGTACTTGACGGACTGTTGTCACCAAGATTGGGAATATGTGCAAAATTAGAATTACGAAGTTGGTGTTCCCAAAGTCGCAGCTTACATTCAAATGCAACAATAGAATCATAAAGAGAATTATCATGTGTCCGCGACCTTGTAATTTTAAATTCAACTCGTTCAAATGTGTTGTTGTTGATGTGATTAACATGTAGATCCGTAATACGGTTATGGCAATCCACCTACATCAGTACCAGTGTCCAACAACAACTTTAGCTTACTTACGTTAACTTACAAGTATAAAAAAGTTTCTTTAAACAAACGTTACTTACTACGCGGAAGGCTTCGCAGTAGCCTTCGCCGTACACTCGTTCAAAATACTCAACCACTTGCAATTATTGCGTCACAAAAACGAAACTTGTGAAACGAAGCAAATGATTTGTTGCAAGAGTTAGTATCCGTGTTTTGTTGCATTATGATTTTAGCATGCGAAAACAACCTATTTGTCGTTGCGGGACGGATTGCGTGCTTTTGCTTGTAACTGTTTGCGGGTCGGAACGCCTGGTGGGCAAGGCTGGTAGTACGGTACGAAGTTCGGTACGGTACGATTGAATTTTCCGGTACGATTCAATTTTCGTACTTGGTACGGTACGAAGTTCGGTATTTATTTCGTACCGTACTCTTTTTCGTACCTTCGCATTACACTTAATCTTCTCAAATGAATTCGAAAAAAATAATTTCATTTAACATCTATGCCGTTTCATAACGGGGCGCTGATAATATAAATTGTGTCTATCAAAGAATTTTAAACTAAAGGGCAATTTTAAAATGATTTAAAGCGGCGCAGGTATGGTAATAAAAATGCAACTGATTGACTTGGGCTGATTAGATGAGCTATGTCGTATATCGGTTTTGCTGCAGTGGCATAAAACTTTGTGATTGCGAGGAAATACATATAGGCCGCTGATTTATGACGTCTTAATCTGAATGCACTTTTCTGTAATAACGAAAGTTGTGATAGCCCAATTAAAATCGACAAGATAAGCAGCTTTCATAATACTAAAAATCACGGTGCCCGAATATACCAACTACAATGGCGGATATGGAAAAAAATTGAGGGGGGGTAGTCACACATGCAATCTCAGGCTTTCAAAATTACAAAAAGATTAGGGTGCCGAGGCGCGCAAAATTTATTGAAAACGAAACGAAAATACATGTTTTTAGAGTGAAATAAACATTACCAGACCGCGAAATGTATCTGAGCGCCGGAAGCCCGCTGAAATTTTTGTAAAAATTAAATGAAAATTTTCACTTTAAAGGCTCAATGCTACGAAATATACAAAATTAATCAGGGATTATTGCGCAACGCAAGCGCGCGAAAATTTTATGAAAATAAAAACTCTCTCCCCTTGACCAACTATGCAACTAAGCTCATCAGTAACCACCGCTATTACGTTTTGTTTGTACTCTGACACGCAGAAGTATATTATCAGACCAGAAACATCAGAATATAAAGATATATCTAGGCTGTTTTGAGTTGAATGTTAGCTGATGCTCATCTTAAATAGAAGATATATTTTGTAAAAAAAAACAGTCAAGTCACAATATGTGAAGAGATCGTAAATTGCACCAGAAATACCAGATGCACAATGATAATGTTCGAATTTCTTGTGACGACACAACGCCAGATTTTTTCGCGAAAACTGTGCTCATCTTACCCCCATTTATCACCACCGGCCTACCATTCGCATATTATACGCAATGTGAACAATGATATTGGGGTGGCATATGCTTAATTACGCGCATGTTTTACTGCCCTAGATTTTAAACCGGATATCATAAACTGCATCACTTTGATGTAAGATGTTGGTGACGTTTCTTGCGGTGGCCAGATCTTACAAATAAAGCTGATTTGGACATTGGTCGTTGGTACGGTACGAAATTGCTGCCCAGCGAAGCGTACCTGTTTTCGTACTGGTACGAAATTTAGTACGATAAATGAAAAACGTTAATCGAACTTAATTCGTACTGGTACGAAGTTCGGTACGATGTACGAAAAAAATAATATCGTACGGTACGGTACGGAAAATTTTCGAAAGGTACGGTACGAAGTTCGGTACGAAATTATTTTGCTGGTTCGAAGTACGATAAAAATTCCGTACCGTATTGCCAGCCTTGCTGGTGGGTCGGACGTGGCTCGCGGGCCGTAGTTTGCCGACCTCTGGTCTAATAAAATGGAACGCGATTTCAGTTACACCCTCTAACTCGGAGTCGTAGTGCAAAATAGTACCGAGTTGATTGCATAGGCGTGGATGTAAGAACTATTTCATTGTTCATCTGGTATGTCTGGTGCAATTTAAGTTCTCTTCACATTACTGAATAATAATAATATTTATTTTGTCCATTCCCGACATGTCCTGTTCTCTATATCGTGAGTTGACTGTTTTTTTTACAAAATATAACTTCTAATTGAGATGAGCATCAGCTAACATTCAACTCAAAACAACCTAAATATATTATTATATCCTGATGTTGCTGCTCTGATACT